>JANHJO010002918.1:7415-18317 GCA_032468235.1 Pseudoxyrhopus heterurus
GGCAATTTGATCTCTAGTTCCTCTGCCTCTTCAAAATCCTGCCTGTACTTCTGGAAGTTCTCAGTCCACATACTGCTTTAAGAACTTGACACAATTTTTTGTGCTCCACACAATCAAAGCCTTGCTATATTTGTATATAGCAAGGCATATAAAACCAGCTGCCTCTATAATCTTCCCAATGCCTTCTGTTCCCTTCCCTGCCTTCCTCAACCATTATTGATGATGCCTTTGGCCTGTTCTCATTTTTACTCCTCTTTCCTCATGTTCCTTTTTGGACTAAAACTAAAATTTCATTGCATTTAGATCATGCTGTCCAAAATGTGCCTCAACTGGCTAACATCATTAGCAGAGATTGTGGCATGTGTTACCAAGTCTACACTTTATTTTATTTAAAAAAAATTATATGTGAACCCAGTTGACCAAAGACATGATGAGTATCTGAAATAAATAAATAAATAAGTAAGTAGGGAGGAAGGAAGGAAGGAAGGAAGGAAGGAAGGAAGGAAGGAAGGAAGGAAGGAAGGAAGGAAGGAAGGAAACTAAAAAGAATAACAATGAATAAAGTGTTGAAAAATGTATTTTAAAAAGACATGGGAACAGTAAATAAAAATAATGTATTAAAAACAAATAAAAAATAAAGTACTGTAGTTATGGTGACAATTAAACAATGGCTAATATTTCATTTTCTATTAATATTAAATATCAATACTTGAAGTGCCCAGAGTCACCTTATCAGGGAGATAGGCAGCATATAAATTTAATCAATCAATCAATAAAATATTCTGAGCATGCCCATGCCAAGATAGAAAAGAAACATAGGCAAAATAATTAGTCCATTATTTCTTTCAACCTAACTTAACTTTTGAATTCAGAGGTACTTAGCTCAGTACCTTTTACTGAGCTAAGTATCTTAGCTTTTGGTAGCTCAGACCAAAAGACTTCAGAGTTCATTGTACATTGTTTTAATGTACAAAAGAGAGGGAAGAGTTAGAGAAAAGGAAGAAGGAAACAATGCAGAAAAGGGAATAATAAAAAATTAATAGATTAAATATAATAATATAACTCACATTAATTTTAAAGCAATAGCACTGTATTTATATACCGCCTATCAGGGCTTGCAACCCTCTCTAAGCGGTTTACACTAGAAATTCAGTTCATAAATAGAAATTGAACTTCTATCACAATCCAAGCTGTAAAATTGGGATTGTAGTACCTACAATTTATCTATCCAACATACAAGGATTATTTTTTTGTTGTTGTCAGCCATACTTGAGAAATCTAAAATTGTTTATATAGAGAAATGCATTTCAAATGTTGTTATATAATTTGAAACTACCTTCATATCATTAAACACTGTTGAACTTTGCAACAACATATTAATACATTTATTGATATTAAATTTTAAAAAGTATCATGGGATAAGTCCATATTGTACAATTAAGTTTTTCCTCACCACCAAGAATAACTAATATTAATATGAGCATATTAATATGGTAATATTGATATTCAAATTCTTTATTCCAGTGTTCAGTCAAATAATTAATAAATATACCTTTTCACTTATCATAAAAAACCTAGAGTTAGAATGAACTAAAATATATCCCAGTGTTGATATACAGCTTGCTGTCAGAAGTTGTAGGTGCTTCATTACTGGAAATTTTTAAGAGGAGACTGGACAGTCACCAGTCTGAAATAGTATAGGGTCTCCTGCTTGAATAGGGGGTTGGACTAGAAGACCTCTAAGGTCCCTTCCAGCTCTATTGTGATGGATTGACTGATTGGTTGATTGATTGATATGTATTTCAGCAGTAGTTTTTCAAGGTCTTTAGGAAGGCTAGGATGTAGGGCCCTACCAAATCTCAGAGCAAGTAATATACCAAAGGATAGGGGTCACTACCAAGAAATATGCTGCCTTGATTCCACTAGATGGCAGAATTTAAGGGAGAGGGCCTGGAGCATGCTCAACATCTCTAATCAAACGGTATGAGCAGATACCTTCAGGGAAATTTAATTAGAGAATACTTAGTCATAAAGAACAGTTGTATGATTTGATATAAGCTTCATAACTGTAGTTTGTTCACAGTTAGTCACATAACCTGTAAATTTGCATTCAAGATATTCATCAGATTTTACAGGTGAGCAAATTTTTATATCATTATTCTTTGATAATATTCTGTTCTTCTATGTTAATAGTTCTTGTGCAGCAGCATGAACTTTTCAACTAGTTAGACAAAATACCATTGGAATAAGGATATCATATGCAATTGGCTCTTGGTTGCACTGTAAATGTTTGCTAAATGTCATTGCTAATCCTTTCCTCCCAATTGAGATATTAGTCAGAATTATGCCTTAAAGGTAAAGTTATGTCATATATCTTTCATTTAAATGTAAGAGCTGCCACCTAAAATACTAGGCTAAAATACTAAAAACAGGGCTTTGATCTATCCTGGCAAATGCCTGATCTCACCCTGTGGAAGGGAATTTTAAATGAAATATGCACAATATTTAAAGCTGACATTATATATTAGCTTGTAGTGATATTGAGCTGCCTACATCTGATATTTGCCATGTGTGGAAGCAACTGTAAATCACTCCATATTGTCCTACAGTGAGCCACATTTGATGATTTAATCATGTTAATTGGATGAAGGGCAGGCAATTTAGTGCCCTCCAGATGTTTCAAAGACAACATCAATAAAGTCTTGCCATTGGCCACGCTGCTAGGGTTGATTAGTTGAAATCCAAAACATCTGGAGGGCATCAGGCTTACTACCCCTGAATTAAATAGTTATGAAATTTTAATCCAATGTTCCCCAACCTGGGCATCTTCCAGATGCGTGGACCTCAACTTCCAGAACTCTCAACAATGATCGTACTGGCTGGAGAATTCTCAGAGTTCATTTGGAGGGCATCCAAGTTGAAGAAAGCTGCCTTAATCATTATGTAGAAACAGAACTCATAAATGGATAGAAGTCCTGCATACAGTCAAGCATGTGCCAATCTAGTGTAGTCATTGCAAGTCATTACACTTTGCTATAAGTTCCCAGTTTGCTTTCTTAATGACCGTACTTGCAGTGATCATAGGATTTCCATTTCAGTACAGCCCACCAGATAACCAGCCCTAATAGTCCGGCAGTACTTTATGTGCACGGTAAGAATGGACATGATCAAAAGGCAACCTCGTGCACAAACTGCAGAGGCTTTCATTATATTTTGAGAAAATATAGCTCTACAGGGCTATCTCTTCCAAACCTAGAGTAGCCCTCAAAGCCATTGCATTGCAAATGCAGATGTTTCAATGGAATGGGTACTGTATATAACCCATCAAAGCTAATATTCATTGTATATGAACATGAGCCATATATTGTGTACTACTCAGCTGTGACCACAATGAGTAGTCTTAATGAAGACTATCTGGGCTACTACGGAGTGCTCTCACTGACCTCATCAGTGTGGTGCATTGATTACAATTTAACATTTCAGTAATTGTGCCTCAACTTTTTTGAAAGGCAGAGCACTTGATACTTGGTATATTTCCATCTACTTAGGAGGCTTTTGCCAACAATTTTTCTTTCTCTGGTCTTGAGAAAGGGAAATTGTCTGGATCTCCAAGGAATTTACATGGGAGACTCGGAGATCAGGCAGTATCCTCCTTACTTGAAGAAAGACTTTCTTTTTATTTCTCTTGATGACTGTATGTGTGTAAGTTGAACCCATGCATCCATTGGGAGAGAAAAGAAGAATCTCTATCCAAAGAATTTCAAAAACTGAAGCTCAAAACATCAACTTCAGATTAAATTATTTATTAGAAATGTATTATGGGATGGCAAAAGGAAAAAAATCTAGATACTTGATATCAAACCAAATATTAAATGATAGAAGGGTATATTCTCATCTCATGGTGTCCAGGCTTGGACTTCCAGGTTTGTGAATGGTTATTTATGAAGCATAGCTGATATTGGTTTTATCTATTTTGTTGTAAACCACCCAGAATCATTTAATCAATCAAACAAACAAACACACTTTAGTGGAATAGTTATTTTATTAACAGTAATCCAACACAGAGAGAAACTATTTTGTGGAATGCCACAAAAGATTGTGACTCCTTCACCAGAGATGAGAAGCAACACTGGAAATTTAGCAATTGAAGATTATGGTTAGCTAATGAGGTGAGAAAAAATAATAATCTTTCTTTCATTTTTCATCAGAATGGTTAGAGGTGACTACAAAAGTAAGCCATCTCTGTTTCTTTTTTAAAATGTTATAAGAACTTTCTGTAACCATTTGAGAAATTCTCTTGAATCAGAAGATAGGGGAATTTTGACTATGCTTTTAGGAAATCTGATACTTCACAAGGTACAGTTCAGTGCTACAGAACATGCTTATCATTTTCAATAATTAATTGTTTAATCACGCAATCAAGTTGCCCTATTTCTCAAAAATTCAAAGAGAATTCAGAATAACAAATCACAGAATTTTGTTTTCAAGCATGTCAAGCTTTACATCATTTCTTGCCTTTGTCTAATAGTAATATTCTTTTTGGAAATATATCTTATGGTTTAATGTAGTACATATCTACTATTTTCTTTGGGGACAGTGATGTTTTTAAAACAGATATTTCTGCAAATCTGGTCCCAAAGAGCAAAACATTTGTGGAGCTGTTTTCAATTATAACATTCAACACAACCAGTTAAGGCCAAAGCTTCTAATTTACGACAGGGCTTGTTAATTTGCTACACTGAACTTGTAGTGTTTAAGTAAACATTGCACTTCTGGATGACAGATAGCTAAACACTGAAATAAAACTAAAGAAACATCCATAACTTGTAGAACTTTGAAAGAACCTCCGTAGCTTCAGAAACAAACAAAATTCAGATGGCCAACAACTGATGCAGGACTGAAAATAATAGTCATTTTCAGGAGCCCTGGCAGTGCAGTGGTAAACCTCACCTACAGCCTGGAGTTTGATCTGGATGGGGCTCAAAGTTGACTCAGCCAACTTTCCAACTTTCCAAGGTCAGTAAAATGAGGACCAAAATTGTTAAGGACAATATGTAAATAATGCTATATATTGTAAACTGCTCAAAGAATGTTATAAAGTGCTATGGGGAGATATATAATCTTAAATGCTATTGCTATTGCTATATTAATGAGCATCCTATATAGCTCATGATTATGGGGCAAAAATTGAGGATGTGTGTATCTGCAAATCCAAGTACTAATTCTTGTCCAGTGGTTTCAAGAGCCTCAAAGCCCCTTATGAAATTATTATCTTTAAACATTAAACCAGATGTGGATAATCTCTCCAGAAAAGATTATGTTCTTTCAATTTTGACTTTATTTAGGAAGTTATCTGTAGCAAAGTGTATGTGTGTTAATGTGTTTTAATGTGCATTAAAACAAAAGACTTCAGAAAAAGTCAGATCTAGTAGGCTGTTCACTTATATTCTGGCTATCTTGTAGTAACTCTTCATTCTCTTATAAATTCTCAATCAATGTGCTCATGCATGAGTATAACAGGTTTGAGACAAAGCCACATTTAATAGGAATCCAATCTAGTCCAAGCCAGTATGTCTAGAATTAGTAGGCTTCTATTAATTCCATAAATGAAATGGATTACTATGCTAACTACTCACAGAACACAATTAAATATTTTTTCAAGAAAAAAAACTTATCATGACAGATATATGGCCCATTCCACTCCTATCATTTTACAAAGAGCCATAAAATCATGGTTCTATTGGACAGAAATTGGGGCACTAAAGATTTATTTACCACCATTTTGTAGTGCATTTAGTGGATGTTAATTATATTCAGCTTCTAATGTACAAGATGTTTTTAATCCTGTGTGTAGATAGATTGCTGCAAGTCCATAGTAACTGAACATCATAGAAACTAAAGCTTGTGCGCGCGTGCGCACACATACACACACACTCAAAGAAAAATATTAAATTTCCTGCCATTCTGAAGTTTCATCTGTTGCCATTACCAAGGAGCTGAATTAAAGCCTACTTAGCTTTGGCCAACTATAAAAACCCTAGATTTAATTCAAGATTGAACATTAATCAAAGTATCATATAGCAAATGACCAATAGTGAGCAAGATTGTTACGGACTACTTAGCATTTTTATAATTTTGAGATCATATTGTTACATTCCTGTCATGATGGATATAGCTAGTCATTTACTCAGGAAAAACCTGAAGAAATTATTTTCTGATACCTGTTTAATTGTCTAAAATGTTTATCACCCAGACCATTTAATCTTTTTTTTTCTAAGCAGGTAAGGATGCTTTGTTGCTAAACAACCGTCTAAGTTTTTTTGGGAGGGGGGCACGTGGGTGTGGAATTCCAGTTGTCCAAGACATTTAGACATGCTTATTTTTATTTCCTCGGGCACCAAATTGACTAACCTGGGGTTTACTGGAACTGATCAGTAATAAAAGACTCAACTTGTGTCTATAAATAACACCAATTGTTAGGTCACAACTAAAGCACGTAGCCAGCAACAAATAAATGGCAATTATTAACGATAATACACTCGCTTACCTAACTATAGGGTTTCAGGCAAGACTTTTACTACTGGTTGACAGAAAAAGTATCAACAGTCATTTTTAATTCTTTGTTCTTTTCTACTTCTAATTAAATATATTATTGACGTCAGTGACTGTCTCAGAAAGTAAGTTCAGAAGTTAAACTGGGCAAGGAGCCATTGACATTTACAATAAGGACAAGCTCCAGAAAATAAAGCTGAATCTGTTTTATTTTATTCATGCTTCAGTACTGCTATTCCCCTGCCACAGAAATGTGCTCACTTTGCCTTGATAGAAACAGGATTTTGCTCACTTTTTTTTTTCAAATACCACTAGGACAATACAGTATGTATCTATACAACCCAAACTATCATCATGGTCATTATTATTTATTAATTTTGTGTCCTGCCTCTATTACTGCAAAAGTAAATTCAAGGCAATGAACATACATAAGACTTCTTTCTCCTTATATTTTTACCCACAGCCACACTCTATGAGGTGGGTTGAGATGAATGAGAGTAACTGGGCCAAAGTTACCCAGTTTCATGCCTATGGCAGGGCTAGAACTCACAGTTTTCTGGTTTCTATCCTGGTGCCTTAACCACTAGACCAAACTGGCTCTCAGCACATAATTATCATCATCATATGATAACTAGATTATTGCGTTTGCACAATATACTAAGTTAAGGTTGCTGACACACCATAAAGTTTGGGTTCAAATGTGTGTTGCTTTGTGGGTCAGAATATTGGGACTCTAAAATCACAAATGCACAAATTGTATCATTCAAATTATATCCAGACAATGTCTTTATTAGATAAAGCTGTAACTATGCATACTTCTCCTAAACCACATATTCACTTATTTTGCTACATATACTTTTCCGTAACCAGCAGAGTAAGTCATCTTGTATATTCAAAACAGTCAAAAGTTGTTACACCACAATGATCAATTGTCCAAAGGAACAAAGAAATTCTAGTGCATAACACTTTTAAATGGTCCTATCACCGTAACACTCCGAAGAAAAGATTTCTTTCAAATTAGTATATTTAATCTCCTCTAATATGCCCTCCCTTATCCTTGTTTTTGTGTTTATATCAGATAAATCTCTCTATTTCACCTGATTTCAATTCTGATCATGTCAGTGCTGCCCATAAATTATATAGTTGTCATTTTTGCTGTGTTAGCACTAGCACTAACATAGGAAAACTGGTATCTTGTGCCTCCTGCCATGTTAGCATATTTGAAAGAGTTGTTAAATATCAGAATAAGAAACTAGGAAATTCCCAATAGAGATTCCCTTGAGCTTCTGCCAGCCTTACCAGGTAATGAGATAGGAAATATGACCAGATAATGTAGTTCTACTTCGCTATAAAACTACATTAACAGAATTTTATGAATCTGAAAGTACAATTCTCCCACCATCATTTTTACAATCCTTATATGAGGCAGGGTCCTGCCTGAGATCTTGCTCTGCGCACTAGGTAGCTGTGGGCTATGCATCATCTTATTTGGCCATTCACTAGGCAGCACTTTTTTCCTGGTGTCCCAAGGTTATCAACATACCATTACATCTTCTCTAGATTGTTATCAGACGGTTCTTGATAAAATACTTCTTTTTTGTCTCCTCTCAATTCTGATTTTTTATTTCTTAATCTAGCTTCTCTGGTACTCAGTCAGTCAGCATTAATTTTCTTGCCCAACATTCATGCTTGCTGTCCTTGTATGTTTTACTGTGATAGAAAGTAAAGTCTTAATTTGTGATTAACTATATCAGTCTCTTAATCTTACCGATTTAATGTAGAATTGAATTAAGGTACATGAAAGTTAGTTTGGTTCTAGTTCTAGGTTTTTAGCATAGACCAACAGCTCACTCAAGTGCCAATTGCAGCCCTCAGATCGAAAAGTTGCATAACTGTCACCTATAAAATTGTAACTGAAAATCAAGTAGATCTTAATGTGCATTTTAGATAAATGATAAATTTAAATTCCTCCTCAGACAAACTGAAAGAACTCCAAGGAAGAGCAAAAAAAAAAAAAAGATGAGCACAGGACTGGGAATTAAATCCTTCAAGAAGATGTTGTACACTGTATGCTTAGCTGAAGAAACTACTATGATTGGGAGGGGATATGATAATGGTTTTAACATTTTTGAAGGGTTGTTAAAAGAAGATCAAGACCTGTTTTATATCATCCAAAAGTGGAGGGCAGGGAATAATGGATTTAAGTTTCAGAAAGGCAGGTTCCTGTTGAATGTTTGGAGGCACGACCTTGAAGAATAAGAGCAATTCAAGACTGGAACAAATTACCTTTCTGGTAGTGGTTTCATTTTTGCTGATTGTTTTACACCAGAAGCTGAATAGACATTTTCT
Source organism: Pseudoxyrhopus heterurus (assembly GCA_032468235.1). NCBI lineage: Eukaryota > Metazoa > Chordata > Lepidosauria > Squamata > Pseudoxyrhopus > Pseudoxyrhopus heterurus. The sequence continues at coordinate 16,317 of JANHJO010002918.1, forward strand.
ATTTTTCGACTCTTATACTGAACAATGTTGGAGCTGATGCTCTAAATGCCTTTCCCCCCCCATGTGATTCTGTAATTTTAGTCAGAGCAGATTAAGATAAAAGTTGACAAAGGTTGTCCTGGTTTTCCAGATCCCCTCAGGCCTCCGGAAGGCTGTGAAGATGTAGCTTTTCTCCAAGTACTGGCTCAAAATGTTATATTAGCCCCATGGTTTGTATAGTTGGCTTTGATATACAATACCTTAGTTATTGTATTATCCTTATTTTAATTTGTGTGGGTGCTTGATTTTAATATACTGTTGTTGCTGTTGGTTGGTGTTAGCCTCTCAGAGTTCAATATGTAAGGTAGGCAGCCATCTAAATTTTCTAACATAAACAAATGAATTAAGGAAAGGAGGCTACATGCTTAATTTCTGACCCATTCTCCCTTCCAATGGCCGTTTCCTCTTCTTCTCGCTGTTTACGTCTCCAGTTCATTTGGCACAGGAAAAATCCAGACTGCTTGTTCTTAATCAAACATTTCAATGAGGAAGCAAGAACCATATCTGAGTAGCAGAAGCCAAAGTGTCTTCTGCACAATGGACTGGGTGAAGCAAGATTGGAAGGAGAGGCATCTTTTCATTCTCTTAATACAATCAGAATTATGTGCTTCAAATTTTTAGTTTAAATATTTACAAATCCAAAACAATCTGAATACAAATATTGCATTTCTATAGTTCACCCACTGTGTAGCATTAACAATAAAGCCTAATTAAAGATTTGGTAAAAAAATAATTATCTGTAAATAATTTGCATTCTTTTGGCTTGCATGAACACAACAAACAAATCTACATATCTATTTAATACCAATTAAAAGACAGAAAAAGTTTGTTCTACCTACATTTCAAATGCAATTGTTTTAAATGTTAGCAACTAGGTTAGCAGCAGCAGAAGCTAAACATTTCCAAAGAATTTCAAACAGTTCCTTTGAACGATACCCTCTCTGAATGTCTTTTCTAACTCCCCAGAAACAAAACAAACTCTATTGCTGATTTCATCTTTCCGATACTATTTCACCCCCAAGGTCATTCAAAAAATATTCCCGCTGGCCTGTGGTTAGGAACAAATGATTTAATATTGGGTGACAAAATGCTAGCAGATGGGATAGGATTGACAGAATGAAAAATGGTACAAATAAAATTCCATTCCTGCCTCCTGGAGAGATCAGAATTCCATCTTCCTGAAGTCTTCTTGCATTTGTACTCTCCCCAACCAGGTTTTAAACAGCCCCTCAGAATCCACATTCCACAAATATGTATTAATGATACTAACACAATGATATGTTGAGAAAAGATAGTAGGCTAGGGGAAAGGTTATACTAACTGCCTTTCACAAAGCAGACTCAATAATAGCATAGGTAAAAGATAGAAAATGTTTTCTAAAAATGCCAGAGTAGTATTAGAAGTACTGTACTCAACACTCAGCATACAACCAAATCTCTCATTGTGAAAAGTACACAATGATAAATCTGTATAGCTTCTAGTTTCCAGGTAAACTAAAAGTATTATGAAAACACAGAATCTTTGTCTCCGTCAGCCCTAGCTTTATTCTTCATACCCATGAATTTATGATCACTTGCATGCTGACTCTCATCATTTTCCTAAAAAGTTATTATTTAGTTTTATTTCTCAAAAAATGCTTTATTCAGCCAAAAATAATAAACCGGGATGAATCATCCAGCATTTAAAATTGTTACTCAGTGGTATCTGGGGCTGCAGTGGGGGAACAAAGAAGATCAGAGTGATGCAAACAGTTTTTGGTTTTTTCTAAATACATCATGACATTGAAGGCATACCTAAATATGCAGAACTTGTGATACATGGGCAGACATTCATTTTTTATTTTTTTAATTCATTTTTTATTTTTTTATTCAGGTCTTAATTAAGATCAAGTTACACTGGCTGGGAAAAAAACATAACTGGACCATGGCTGCAGAAGGTAAAATACAGATTGAGCCACAACAT
>JANHJO010002918.1:124427-140162 GCA_032468235.1 Pseudoxyrhopus heterurus
CTCTTTCTGCATTCATTTCATAATTCTTTCCCATTTGTGCTTGCTTCACTCTGGTTTTGTTCTTTTCAATTTTGCTGATCGCTGACCAAATAAATATTACCAATCTGTCAACGTGGGAGTCCCAGAGGGTTCCGCGGAGATCACAATTTGAGTCACTAGCCAATTGCTGAACTTCAGTAGCATCATTTCTCACAGAAACCCAAAACATAAATGTATACAGACTGAATGGATATCTGCATGTATGTGACTCAGAAATCAGAAACGATTCAGGAAGCGGCTCACCACAGCGATCCCGGATGACCAGGTTCCTGCCTTCTTTCAGGTGTATCATCAGCAGATACGCAAAGGAACTGGGTTTACTCAAACCATCGCTGGCTCCCTCAAGAGTCTAGAAAAAGGTTTCGAAAAGACGAAATTCAGCTATCAGTTTCACATGCCCTGAAGAGCCAAGGAAGACAATACTCAATCACCCTTCTAGGAAATGATTTCACAAAAAATCAAATTCCCTGCTGCAGTCAACTCTTGATTTGGCCACTATCAAATCAACCATCATCCACCTCCCTTTCCCTCCTCCATCGTTCGTTCCGTCACTTCTGTGACTACCTAAGCAATTCTTGGTCTCCAAACCAAATATATCTGTCAGGATGTTTTCTACTTCTTGCTGGAAATCGCATACAATCTGCTCTTTAGAAAACTGGCAAATTAAACTATGGGAACATACATCAATGTCTAAAATAAATCTAATATAAAATTTAATTCAACTTGAAAATCTGTACAACTCTAAATATTGACTCAGAACACATTCAAATTTGTGGGCCACTTTAACCTACAGTTTTCGCATATTAGCTTTTGCCTGTCTTGTTAAATAAGGTTAGAACTTTTTAGATCAGATAGAAACTTTGGCTAATTGTTTATTTTGAGTCAAGATTCATATTAAAGAGGCTATCTTTGTTTGTGGGGTTTTTTTTTTTGGTTTTGTCTACTTCTACAGGCTTCAAAAACTTCAGTCAGTTTTAAAGCTTGTAAATCACTTTCTGATTTTCTTTTTGGCTTTCTCACTTTTCTCTTCTTATTTTTTTTCTGGACTGTACTTTGAGAAACCTATGAAGTAAATAAATACAGAGAGAGAGCCTCTGATTTCGGTGAATGTTCTGTGCTTTTTATAAGGTGCGTTTTCCACATGATGTGCCTCCACTCAGCCATGCCACTCGGACCTCTCAGAAAAAAACACAGAATTAAAAGAAATAATCAAATAATTTATGTTGCTAACATTGTCCAATGTGGCTGTTAAAAACTCTAGAAGCTGCAGCTTCAATATATATTTACTGCAAAGAAATCCACTAAAGTACTGCTAAACTGATACTTAGAATCATCCAATTAACCTCTATTTCTTGAGTTTCACTCCATTTCAGACGAGAACAACAAAATTACTCACAGGTTCAGATGTCTGAGAAGAATATGAGGAGTCAAGGCTGGAGCCTCCATATGATTGCTACAGAAAAAGAAGAAATTGTGAATTAGGGAGGTTTTGCTGACATGTCTTCATGTTGCATTGTTGAAGGGGTCAACCAGTGTTTAACAAAGAATAATATAGGCAGTCCTCGACCTACGACCCACAATGGGACCAGAATTTCTGTTGCTAAGCAAGATGGTCTTTAAGTGAGTCACACCCAGTTCTACAATCTTTTTGCCACCGTTGTTATGTGAATCAGGCAACCGCTAAACAAACCTGGCTTCTCTCATTGACTCTGCTTGTCAGAATTCGGTCGGGAAACTCACAAATGATGATCACGTGATCCCGGGACATTGCAAACACCACGAAGACATGCCATTGGCCAAGCACCCAAATTTTGATCACATGACCATGGAGATGATGCAGCGCTTGTAAGCTTGAGGGCCAGTCATAAGTCACTTTTCTCAGTGATGCTGTAACTTCAAACGTTTGCTAAATAAATTGTTCTATGTTGTTGAGGACTACCTGTAATGGTGAATGAAGGATTGAAATGCAGGAAGATGGATTTTGGGGGGGACCCAATTCAGACTTTTACAGAAAAATGTGTCAGAGTATATCTAGTTCATGCACTGCAATAGACATGGCAACAGATGAGCCAATGGGGACTGTCTGGAATAGACATGGTAACAGGGCAGCCTATGAGAGCTGTTTAAATACTGAAACATAGTATTTGTTTTGTATGGGACAGTTAGGAGTCTGGGCGTGGCTCAACTTGACTGAATTGTATAAAAGGCAGACACGGCCTCTGAATTTTGTGTGCTCATAAGCTTGCTTCTGCGAATATTGTTTCTGTGTTTTTCTGTGCTCCTGATTTTGTATTCTGGTTCATCCTGCTGTATGGGTATTGTATATATCTATATTATTGTATATAGCGAAGTTTCTTCTTTGAATCAATCCTGCCTGAAGTCTTTACTAGTCGGATGTGCTGCAAATAACACACACTCTGATAATTATTGCTGCACAGGTAGTCCTTGACTAATGAACACAACTGAGCCCAACGTTTCTGTTGCTAAGTGACACATCTGTTAAGTGAGGTTTTCCCAATTTTACTTTGTTCAGTAAAACACTGCAGTTGTTAAGTTAGTAACATGGTTGTTAATCTGGCTTCCCCATTGACTTGGCTTCTCAGAAGGTCACAAAAGGTGACACCGCAACCATCATAAATATGAGTCAGTTGCCAAGTGTCTGAATTTTGATCACGTGTCCATGGGGATGCTAGAACAGTTGTAAGGATGAAAAATGGTCATAAGTCACTTCTTTGAGTGCCATCATAACTTTGAATGCTCACTAAATGAACTCATGTAAGTCGAGGACTGCTGTATCTGCTCCCAACTTCCAGCACTGCTTGCTTTTATTGGACATGGACTTTTCCACACAAAGGACCAACCTTGGCTGGAGATTTGACCTCCCAACTGAGAGATCTTTAAATAACAATGAGAAAGGGTTAACCTCATCCTGCAATCGGCAACTTGGCTGTCAAGACTTCAGAAATCCAATATGATAGGAGGACATATTTGTCACTTAAAAGTTAATAAAATAATCATGATTAAAAAGACAACTCAGTTGGCCAAGACAAAAGTGGTGGAGCATTGTCCATGAAATCATCTATTCATCACAGTCAAGGCTTCCTCGGGCCCCAAATCAATTCCAAAATGTAATGAAGAGAAAACTTGGCTCTACCTTGGAACCTGATCTCCTTGTCGCTTCAAGTTCATGCTCCTTCTTCTAAACGGATGAATGGATGCCACCAAGATATTGCCTAACATGCAGGATTTAGTAGGCACCTACTGTATATTTGCAATAGTGGTGAATATCTGTAGCTCGGGTGTAGGTTGAGGGTGAAGGTTCATTCTCTGAGCTTGTGAGTTGATTTCTGAATATTTCATTACCAGGCTAGGTAACATCTTAAAACCCCTAAACTCTTTTGAAGATGTCATCTAGCCTGCTAACAAAATGTTCAGAAACCAAGCCGTAAGCTCGGAGAATGAACCTTCACCCTCAACCTACTGTATATCTCTCAATCAGCAGCCAATCTTCTTTTGAGGACCACTTTGTCCAAGGTAGAAAGCTGAGAGTTCATCTTTTTTTAAAGAGTGGGTTGCTAGCCATCTTCTTTTCCAAGAGTAGCGAATTCAGCTCAGCGTTGAACTTAGGGAGGTCCTTGGTGCTCTCTGAGCTTGGTTGTTTCCTTGGAGACGTTTCATTAGCCAAGGAGGTACCATCATCAGTGGCCATCGTGATGCAAAAGAGTGTCTGCAGAAATTGATCATTTCTTCAAAGCTATTCATATTATTAGCTATTCATACTACTTCACAAAGATGGTGTAGATACAAAGGACTCTAAATTTCCTTCATTGTCATTTGCTAATTTCATTCACTGCCATTGGCACTAATACACCACTTATGTGCCCAGCCATAGCATTGTCTCCACATCTGCCAGACTTGCATCTGCCTGTAGCACCCACATGTGCCCGCCTATAGTAGCTACTGTCTACCTGCTCACACCTACACCTGCTTGCTTGCACTCCCAAATGCTCACTCACCCACCTATAGCTCTGACCACAGGCTTGCTTACGAACCACCTAAGGAAAGGCTTGATGTGACTACTGCTTGCAATTTCCTGCTGGCTTCCCCAGTGACGTTACTTGTCGGAAGCCAACAAGATGTAAGTTATGGTCACATGAGGTCCTCACTTCACAACCTGCAGTCCTCACTTAACAGTGGCAATGGGAACTGCTAGGGGTTGCACTTGCTAAGCAGCACACTCCCATGATCTCATACTTTACAATGGCATCACTTAATGATGGAAATTCTGAATCCACTTACCGTTGTATCCCAAGGATCACCTGTACTCCATTGGTTCTGGTCCTGACTACTGGTGTCAGCCCCAGATCCATCTTGGGACAGATTTTCAGGGCTGCCACAGCAGGGAATGTGACGTGAAGGTCGCTAAATGGGGCAGGGTGTGAGTTTTAGTGTGTACAGGGGGAAAACGCAGGAATTCAGATTTGAGTTTTCCCCAGATGTGTCAACATGACTTCTCTAATAAATTCTTACTTTGATGGACTTTGCCTTGGAGTTCTGAATTGTCTGGAGGGTTTACTTGGAATGCTGACAGTTTTAAATAAATAAATAAAAATAAAATATAGGAAGCAATGCTCAGAGTCTGACAAATCAGCTCCTAAAAGTGACAATGTGACAACCGAGCACTCAAATTGTGCTGGACATGGAAGAATGCACACATTTGAGATGCATTTTTCTTCCATCTTGACTTTTTTTTATTGGAAACATACTTGGTTCGTAATTAGCTCAATATCCAGGCTGAATTTAAAACAGAAGAACCAATATAAATGGCTAGAAAGTGCAACTTCTCAAATTGTTATGGCGTAAATAATATGTTCCCAATATTAACCAGAACTGTTTTTAAAAAATCCCCTTCTACGAAATTTTTAAAGGAACCATAAATTCTCTTCCTGTCATAGTTTCATTTTTAGGTGACAATTGTTAGCAGTAAAAGTCATTCATATGCTGTGAAACAGAGCACAAATAAAACAACTCAGACCTGCTGAAGTGGAACACAATATAGTCCTAGCATCCATTACATTATGCGTTGTCTAATACTGTAGTCATGCTAGCTTCTGATCTAGGCATTTAGTTGCATGTAAAAATTATTCTGAGAAGTTCAAAAGGAGACAGAAAAACCAACTTCCTTTCTATTTGCCCACTGTGAATGACATAACGCTTCAGATAGTTAGGATGTTAGGGTAAAGGTTAATGAGATTTTTTTTTAGGAAGTGGGAGGAATCTGGCAGCCCTCTAATAATTCCCTTTCCGATTCACAATTCCCATGGTCATCCACGGTAGGAAGAGAATGAATACTTGCTAATCAATTTCATTGCCTTGAGCAGTACAGGTGTCTGCTTTGCACAAAAACATCAGGGATTTTGAATGCTTTGTTGATTTGGGCATCTCTCCCTCCTTCCTCTCCTTGTCCTCCGTAATACTTCTAGCTATAAATTATTCTTTCCTTGCAAACACATGGCATGATTTCACTGACAATTTTTATTCATTAAGTCCAGCTGTTTAGAAGTGCCTGAAGGTAAAGGTAAATAATAAATACACAGAGTATAGGCCCACGGATGTTTAAACCACATGGTTTATTAAAAAGGAAAAGGGGGAAAGGAAGAGGTTTAATACACTAAGAGAGCTCTATATAGTGCAAAGCATAAAGAGGGATTCTTTGAAGAATCTTCAGCCAAAGTTGCTCCAGTTTAGAAGAGGGATCAGTGTTGCTCAATCGAATGCACCAGGTTTCTGTAACTGAGACAGAAGAAATGTTGTATTTCTATAACTAGTAATTGCAAAGAAAAAGGACAAACAAATCAATGTTATTTTCTTTTCCCAAACACTTCCCAATCTATCATATTCTAACATTGCACCAGGTTAACAGATACATGTAGACCCAACATGTTTAGCAACAACTATTGCTACTGTATTTATCATTCTAGTTCAGATATATTTCACACAGAGATATTATATCATTGATTGATTATGCCAGGAAAATCCGCATAATATGATGCATTTTTTTCATGAGCATAACTCTTTTTGCCTTGATTTTGGCCTTTCTTTGGAACATAGCTCTTCTTACCTCCCGAATGACTCTTTAAATTGATACCACTTTGTAATTTTGCTTTATATTTGGTTCCTATTTGCAACTGCCATTTTTGTTAGATGCCTCTATTCCTATTTTACTTCGCTTCTATCAGTTCCTTCATCTCTGGCTGTCACTCTTCTCTCAAGACTATGACATTTATTCTTAGTGGCTTTACTCATTCAATTTTTTCTTGTTCCTCTTGAAATGCATAAGAGATCTGTAAATGTTTTGTTTATTTTGGGGCCTTGTTGTCAGCAGCCTACAGGCCTTGCATTTAAGGCACCCAGTCTTTGGGTTAAATGTCCACATGTTTCTGGGATGAAAACTCACATGTTCATTTATGCTTTTGCAGTTAAGTCTTTCCAATCACCACCTCCCTGTTAGAACTGAGTTTTTAGTTGTATATGGTCCTTACCAAAGGATGCATACTAGACCATACCTGATCCAGTTAAAGGTGGCCTTTATTTTTCATTCTTTATTAACTTGCATCATTAGGCTATGCTTGTTTTTTCTGGTTTTCTCTTTCTTGCAAACCTGCTGCCTGTTACTAATATTAAAAAAGGGAAACTTCCTTCATCTCTTTGTTGTTTTTCAATCAGGAAGAAGAATCAACTTTTTAAGGAAGTTTAATTCCAGTCCTAAACAACCTTATTTTTAAATTTTCACAGGTATTGCTGTGGCAAATAATAATGACATTGATGATGGCAAATATCATAGTTTCTCTAATGGACAGCTTGTTTGCATTGAGTTGTCCATAATATCCCAGGGTTCTATTCAAAGAGTAAAGGTGTGTATATGTATTTTTTCAAGGCAATTAACAGGAAAAATGTATGTAATAGTATTAATAATATAAAATAAGATCAACATTAATAACAATAAACTAAAAGCAGAAACAAGAAGGAAGAAGTTTTGGAAAATTATATCATAAACAGAAAGCCTACGAAACTCCCAGTCTCAATTGTTTGTTAGCATGTCTGTTTGTTTAGAAGACTTAGATATCCACCATCTTAGAATAGAATAGAATAACAAAGTTGGAAGTGCCCTTGGAAGTCTTCTAGTCCAACCTCCTGCTTAGGCAGGAAACCCTATACCATTTCAGACAAATGGTTATTCAATCTCTTCTTTAAAACTTCCAGTGTTGGAGCATTCACAACTTCTGGAGACAAGTTGTTCCACTTAATTGTTTAATTGTTCTGTCAGGAAATTTCTCCTTAGTTCTAGATTGGTTCTCTCCTTGATTAGTTTCCATCCATTGCTTCTTGTCCTGCCCTCAGCTGCTTTGAAGAATAGGTTGACCCCCTCATCTTTCTGGCAGCCCCTGAGATATTGGAACACTGCTGGCATGTCACCCCTATTCCTTCCTTTCATTAAACTAGACATACCCAGTTTTAGCAACCGTTCTTTATATGTTTTAGCGTCCAGTCCCCTTTCCAGCAGCCTCTGGGAAATTCAAATGCTATGCAGATGCAACCAGCAGCTCAGATTCCAGGTCCTTACCTTGCTGCACTGGACTTTGTCTCAGTCCCCTCACAGCTAGCAGCTCTTACATACATCTTACATATCATAAACCTGAGAGGCTCACAAAAAATGATAAAAACATCAACATCAAACCCTTAAACCATAGTAAAAACTCCCAGTACCCCACATGTTAAGATTCAATTTCAACTTCACTTGGATCCAGCCTCACTCGGCCCCAGGTTTGTGGGGAGGGTCAGCTTCTCAAGGTGTTCCAGATTCCTGAAGGCTCAGGGACGAGGGTTCTGTCAGATCACAGAGTGTTCCACAGGGCAGGGACCACTATAATGTGTTCTCACAGAGATTTAACTCACGATTTAGGTCTAGAATAAACCATATCAGTATAATGCTTCAGATACAAAATGAGTTAAAGCCAACCACATTAAATCTGTGTGTCAAAATAAATTATAGCCACTAGATTCTCTCTATACCAAGGCACAAAAAAACCTTCAGTTGAAATCTTAATAATATTACAACTTTGATTGCTTCATATAAATCCAACCTGAATTGCATGCACAATTGTAAAAACAAACTGTAAGCAATCAGCCAAAGTGGCTATTAAAATTTTAGATCTGAATTTATCCATGCTTATTGATGTTTATAATTTGAAAATGCACATAAACTTTTTCTGCCTGGTTTGGAATAACTGTGATATATGTCTCATTAAAATTAAAGCATTGAATTTGATTTGGAAAACTTTATCACGTACCTCCAATAAAACAGCATCTGGAAATTCAATATACTTCAGCTGTAAAACCCTGAGGTCTGAAGTCTTTCCTGGTTTTATAGATGCAATTGTAATAATAATTTTCTGAAGGAAAAGTTTTTTACCTGGTCCTGTGATAACTTGTAAACCTCATATTCTGCAAGGAGGCAAAAATTATTTCTGAACATATGTGTTCTTGATGAATGGGAGCTATTAGAATAAGATCAAATCTAACTGATTTATATATATTTTCCCAAGTATATTCAAGATACAAGATATATTGTTTAATTTCTTTGAAGCTGAAAATTAATAGATTTATTTCCCTTTCTCAATATTATTAAATGTAATAAAAATATATCTTAGAACCATGTTAAATTAATTTTAACAGCATTCATAGATCTGTGTTGCTCAAAATAGGTATAGACAGTTCTTCTAACTGCTTAAAAATTAACTTGCCACAATTTCAATCTGCAAAATAGTAATGCATATCTGGAATATTTTGGCTTGAGGGATGTTTTTATGCTGAGATTAATTTACATAGCAAGGACTGTGATAGAGGAAGAGCGATGTGTCATGGGTTTTATGGAAGGGAATGTATTTTCATGATTGACTTGGGTTTGGTGGGTGGATGGGTAGGAGGATTTGCTTGTAAATAACTTTGAAATAAGTTAACTGAGCTGTATATACTGTACGCCTACATAACAAATACATAAATACATATCTAGTGTTATAAAGCAGTTGTTTTCCTATTCTTCCTAACCTATATAGCTAAAAAGTAATATCAGAGAATGGCATCATTGATTTTTTTTAAAAAACCATCTCTACATTTTTCTGCCACTATTCCCACTTTCTGATCTGTAAAACCTTCATGGAGAAAGTTTCTCTCCTGATATCTTCTCTTGGGAAGCAGGCTCTGTGATTACTGTTGAGGCTGGAAAAAATAGAACTTATGAAGGAAAAGCTAGGAGACACATTAGCAGGAAATCCTGCCAGATGATTGAGACCTTGGTAGATCCCATGGGTGCCAGGAGTTGGTTCTAGCCAAGATGACTGGATTAGCTGGCATTTGTTGGATTGGAGATATCAAACTAATTTTCTTCAAAATTCCTAACTCATTTTTATGTCATTTTTTTCTCCTTGATTAATGAAGAAAGCCCGTTATCTTCAGGATAATGTACATTTAATTTCAAAATAACCATGCAGATGGGCAAAGAACTACAACGAAATCTTCATGATCTCCACCCAACCTCTTTAGATATGAAAACAAAAAGAAATCCCACACAGGCAGGACATATAAAGAAAATACATGCATTTGTGTTCCTCCCAAACCACTCTCTTATCTTTGAATGGAGTAAAGCAAGTTTGAGTAGATGGTCTGTGCTGAGAAGAGTCCAAGCTCTGCTCCCCTGAGTTACTATCAAAAGGAATTAAGTTCTGTTCTGGGTCACAAGAGATCACTTTGGACTTTGCCTAAAGAATGCATGGAATATGAAAGAAAGGGTTAACACGCAATATATTCGGCATACATATAAATGCTAATTCAAACCATGACTGTGCTGTAAGACACATTGCTCCAAAGAAAAGAGAAGAAAAAGGAGCCTTTGAATTCAAACCAGGCTTTGTGAAAGTTTGAACTACAATGAAAGCCCAGAGCAATTAAAATGTCTTTATCATCATAGGACAGGAAAGCATTTGTCAGCTACATAGCTCCAGAAAAAATGGTTGTGCCCATGCCGTTGGCTCCATGCAAAATATTTCCAAGAACATTAATTTGGAGTAAGGTCTTACACAGTGTATGCTTCTAATAGACCAGAGACAATGTGGGACTTGAACAAATGTCTTCCTGATAATATCATTGACAAGTCAACTAGCAGAGATAGATTAGTCTGGCATCAATCCCTCAAAAACTATGTCTGTGTATGTGTGTGTGTCTGTGTTTCAAATGGAGTTATTCATTCATTATGGAAATTACCCAATAAAAGTATTAAATGCCATGTGTAAGACAGATACACTCTGCATCCTCCAAAACTGGATTCCGTTTCCATCTCTGTTCTCAAAGTGAGTACTCATAGAGGAGGAAGAAAACTTTCTGTACTGCCCTCAGGATGCTGTGGGACTTCTCGATTCAGACTTAATTGGCTTGGCTCCTTCTCCAAAGCAAATGTTGCAACCACCGTTTTGCAGACTTTCTCTGAAATTGCAGGGTGGGGAGGATCATCCCTGAGATTCCACCCTCCCAGCAGAAGCCAACCGACTCTTTCTCAGCCTTTTTCTTCTGAATAGAGGAGTGCCTTGTTGCCTCCCTGACAGTAGCAAACATTGTTTCTTTTTATTTGAAAAAGCCAATACGGGAAAGCAAAGAACAGAGTGGAGAAAGACGGCATTGGTTGTTTCCTGTTTTTAGCGCCCTTCTCCCCATCCTGACATTGGCTGCTTGACAAAGCACTAACCAGTATAGGATAAAGAACTAGTGAACCAGTTGGAGCACGTGATAAGGGGTCTTGGACTTAGGATGGTCCAACCCTTCATTCTGATAGAAAACCATTTTATTAACAAAACAATTAGTAAGACTAAACCACATGTCTGGACCAATAGGTGAAATATTATTTATAACATGTTAATGTTACAAAGTGCCTTTTTTTCTCTGTGTCATATTTTTAGGTTGCTCTGCTATGTCAGCCTCTTAACTTTATTTCTCTATCTCTCCTTGTGTGTTTGTATAGTGTCTTTCATTGCTTTTTGCTAATTCACTAGGCAGTTTCTCTCTGTAGCAATTAATCCACTGAATGGAAACCTAATCCCTTAGTTGCTAGGCAGTTCTGGTCAATCTGCTTCCCCTTTTCTCTCTCCCTACTCAGTAAAGACTTCTAAATTTTCATTACAATTCCCATTTATTACTGCTGAGTGGAATCTTTTTAAATATCTGGAAGGCTCATTGTGCAAGAAAACTACTGTGTGGTTCAGACACATCAAGACAATGGCTACAACCACTGTGCATTTTATGTGCATCGCATGGGTAACACATACGTCTAAAGAAAGGGAATTTCACACTATTGCAGCTATCTTGACCTTTTTTTTTTTTTACCAACACAGACAATTTGCAGAACCTATGGTGTTTTCTTTACACATATCCAGGTTAATGTATAATTGATGCTAGGAAGCTAATATCTACCACTTTTGGTCTGCAGCCTTGGTGGATTCTACTTTGTTATAATAGTCTTTTCATTCAAATGAGCACCCTTCATAAGAATTCACAAAATTCTAAGCAATGATTAGTGTTAAAAAGAGTCAGCCAAAATATGTATTTGATTATGTTTTCGGCACTGCGTGTATAATGTTTGCAGGAAAACTAAACTTAGATGCATTATTTTTTAAATAAAAAAAATTACACACTTTCCCATTTTATGTTTTCTGTTTTGGCTGCCATGTTCTCCATAATTAAAAAATGATGAGGCAGAGGAAGAAAACAACCAAAATGATCATTTAAAGTCTGGCAATCGTAGAAAAACAAAATTCTGAGATTTGTGGCATGACAAAACAAATTTATGACCAAGCTGTCAATAAACTCCAATATTGCTGGTTTATTGATTTCTAAATTTTTAATTTTTTCTTTCACAATTGTTTCAAGAAGCCTTTAAAACTTGCTTCCAAGTGTGCATGCACAAAGACACAAACACTGACTATGACATCATCAGTGTTGATAGCACTTCATAGAGTAGCATTATAGAGGTATGTAGAAATTATAGCAGCGGTAAATAATTCTGTACAAAGATTCTGAAGCAGGACTGTGATCAAAGAGAAGGTTTTCCAATGCAGGAGTTAGGATAAATGTACAGCACCTCCTTACAAAAATAAAATAAAGCAAACCTTGGGCTGAGATAATCCCTTCAATTTTGAATTTCAGGATAATTTTGGTTATTTATGTATCAAACACAACTCAAGCTCATTTCAGTTTAGCTGAAATGATCAGTTTGCTTTATTTTTCCACTTTACTATTTAGTATTCTACTAGGTGATTACTTGGCTTTGCCCAGGTATAGTCATCCCGTCGCTCTCACCACCTCCACCTCCGGCCCCGAAGCTGAGCCCCCCCCCCTCTCCTGCTGTCTTCCGGGCTCTGTGCATTTTATAGTCAGGCCTGATAAAAGCGGGGAAGAGAAACAGGAGATGTGGGGTGCAAGGGCAGCTTCTGTTGTCAGACTCTGAAGCTGCGCCACTCACTCGCTCGCTCTCACTCATCCCGCTGTCTTTCACCCTCCATGCTTTTTACTGTACTGCACATGCGCCATGCTGCTCAGGCTGCTCTCTGACACCCCTTGTGGAATGCAGTTTGCTGAGTCACTTGCCGGTGAGTGTTGGTGGGGGTTGGCACTTTGGCAGTGTTTTTAGGGGGCAAATGCACCTTGGTGGCATATCTGACCCCCACAGTGTTTGTCACCAGAGGGTAAGGTATTGGTATGGCAAGTTTGGTTGACATTGGTCCAGCCGTTGAAGAGTGTATATGGCACATACATACACACAGACAGACAGACAGACACACACACACACACACAAACTGATTTATATAGATAGATTATACTAAGGCTTGGTTTTACCTTCAACTTTGGTGCAATATTTACCTACTAAATTCAAAGGGGAAAACATTCTGCTAAGGAGTTAATCATCAGAAGGACCAACTTAATCAATTGTCTTAAAAGGCCCCCATACAAAATAAGGTTATCTTTCGTCATGAGACTAAATGTGACTAATCAAATGAGTCTAATTATGTATAATTTGATCATTATTTTCTGCCAGGAATTAATTCATCACTACTTTAGTGTGCACATGTAACATATGTTCGATATATTTTGATCTTCTAAATAATTTACCAGAGAAAATTCAACCAGAGAAAAAGTTAGACAGTCTATGAAGCAGTGAGGATTACTTAATCTCCCACTTATCTATAAATAACTACAGTAAAATGAATCTCATGTATACACCTGTAATGTTTTCATACACCTTTCACACTCCAGTATTGTTAGTTCCACACTGGACAGCATGCAGATACAATAGTAAAGTTTCAAATTCAGGCGTTTCTCACCATTTCAAGGCCAATGGCCTCCCTCTGAATTCAAACTGCAAGGAAGTACATCAGACCCTTCCTAATGAATCTTAATTATAATCAATTCTTCTTGATTACACTTTAGCAGCAAATATCAGGGGAATTGGATGGGGGAGCAAAGCTGGCTGAGGAATTCTGGGAGTTGAAGTCCACAAGTCTTAAAGTTGCCAAGGTTGGAGACCCCTGTTCTAATGAGCCATCTGGGAAACAAAACATTCAAAACTAACCCTTTTCAACCTATCCTTCACTGGAAAAAGGAAAGTGCAAAGGTAGAGTTTCAGCTAATGCAACTGTCCATTAATGATAAGATAAAACGGGTATTGAGGATGACATTTTCTCCAGTGGAGAGATTCAGTTCAGGAATCCAGTACTTATTTCCGTCCCATTGCAATTTATTCACTTGCATAGGATAAGACAAAGAGGTTAGTTAGTTCGCCATAAGGGGAATCTTTAGAAAAATGATTCATTTGATTACTTGCAAGTCTCATTGAATATTATGGAAATGGGGTGAACTTGGGGGATTTAAACTTAGGGACATTCATTGCTTTTTAGGAGTTGCAGATGTGACTTTAAAGCCTGATGGTAGGTTTCAGGGGAATTGCTTCCTCTCTGCTGCCCACACCCTTCTGGCAGATTTCAAGCTGTACAAATACAATATTTGTAGGTCAGACAATTGGAACTTTATATGAATGAACTTGGCTTGCAAACTCTCCCCTCTTTATTCCACTGCAGTAACAGGGATGGAAAAAGCATCATTTTCCATGGAATGCCAGAGGACTTTCCTGATGAAAATCCCTTTTGTTGATCAGGAGTTTCACCAAAGGGCTTCCCATTTAAGGATTGGAAGTGCTCAGCAAAGTCCTCTCTTCAAGAGCCTGCAGCTTTACTGCCAACAACGACAGTCTTTTATCCTTCTCTGTTGCCACATGGGAGCCAGTTTTTGCCTAGAGGCTTCTAGTTATGCATCTTTAATACATATTATGCACACCTTGTTCTTATTAGAAACTTCCTTTACCAATGTATGCTTGTATTATCTTCAGAACAAATAAATTATTCTCTCAAGAAGTCCATAATGCTAAGCAAAGTGGAAGAGAAAGGAAGAGGATGACCAGAAGCAAGATGGATGGACTCATTACAGCGGCAATGGGGGCACCTTTGAGAGACCTAAAGGATGAAACTAAGGTTATACCTGGTCAACATTGACTTGATAGAATATATTTAATCAATAAGTTATATAAATAGAAGAAAATTATTTAATCAAGCTGCTATGGTTGCCCCAGACATCTCCATGTTTATTGGAAAGAGTCATTTAGGCCATTTATTCCAGCACCCCATTCGATCCAAATTTAAGTATTCTAGAATACTTAAAGCTGGCTGAGGAATTCTGGGAGTTGAAGTCCACAAGTCTTAAAGTTGCCAAGGTTGGAGACCCCTTTTCTAGATGGCTACCTAACTTCTGCTCAAACAGATCTCGTGAGAGGAAATCATTCATAGTTCTGGGTAACTGGTTCCACTCAAGTGTTTTTATTATTATAACACTATTTCCTGATATTTTATCAGTAATTCAAATTCAATTTTAATCTTATTTCCTTCAAGGACTGAGTGTGTACTTTTATAAGTCTGCAATCAAGTGAAATGAGTATTCCATCAGAGTCTCTTTCCCATGTATACATCCATCATTCTATTTCCTGCCTTTTGAACCAGTCTTGATTTTCTTTTGTCATACCTTTTCAGTCTTTGAAAGTTGTCAAGAGTCTTTTTGTTCATTCATGAGGTTTTTGACCAATATTTTTGTTTTTTCCTTATTTATCTTTAAACCTGCAACTGTTCCATATTCTACCAATTTTAATAATTTAATTCCCGTGTTTTGTGGATCTTCCAATATAAACACCAAGTTGTCAGCGAATGCCTGGATTTTATACTCTTCATTTTTTACCTTCATACCCTTTATTCCCTGATCTTGGCGTATTTTTCTTGTTAGAATTTCTAAGGTCAATATAAACAATAACGGTGATAAGGGATAACCCTGCCTAGTGCCTTCCTAATATTAAATTTTTTAGTAGTGTCGCCATTTATTACTGCTCTAGCCATTTGCTCCGAATATATGCTTTTGACTGAATTTATAAAATTTCCCCCAAAACCCATATAGACTAATTGTGCAAGCATAAATTCCCAATTTAAATTATCGAACGCTTTTTGAGCATCCAAAAAAATTAATGCCATTTGCTTTCCCAAGTTAAATTCATAG
>JANHJO010002918.1:154719-172233 GCA_032468235.1 Pseudoxyrhopus heterurus
CCCAGGTTTCCTGGGTAAAATTAGGACCTCGGCTTATACTCGGGTCGGCTTATACTCGAGTATATACGGTATGTTAAAATGATATATTTCAAATTACCAGACTCTATTCTCTCATCAAGAATAGCCGTGTTAAAATCCATGCAATAGATAATCAAACCCTTGTATAAAAACAGCAGCACTGCAAACAATATATATTACAAGATAGACTTAGTTATATAGAAAAAAAATAGACAAATTTGTAGTTGCCATAGATGAGAAAATGTCTGTAATAACAAACATGCTAAAACTTTAAACATGTACTACAAAGCTTGTCATATGGTTCAACAGTATCAAAAACAACTTTATTCCCAAGTGGAGAGATAAAAATCAAAAAATTGCAATATGATCTACAGTATCATGACAACCAAAATTTTCCATTATAAATGGGAGAACAATCTTTGGGCCAATTCCAGGCCACCCAGAATAGTAAAACAACTTTAGATCATTGGAAGTTCAAGCTTTTTTTAATTAATTTAAACACAGGTTACAGGATATAAGAAGTTAAAATGTAGGGTATGATTTCAGATTATAGGTTTCTAAATTATCCAGAAAATGAACTGAATGTAGGGCTGAGAAATGAGTATTCATTTGGAAATTAAGCAATTTATGGTGAGATATAATGGCATGTAAAGCCAAATCCCAAACCCATACCCAAAATATTATGTGGGACATTCATTTTTAACCCCACCTCCCCTAAAACTTACTGTTCTGAGTCGTAGTAATCCATGCACTTCTTTTTCTTATTATACGCTGCCACTCTGAAAGGTACAATTTCCAATGTTATCAAGCCTGGTGCCATCGTCAGGACTTTGGCACCATGGGTTGGGTCATAGAGGTCTTTCCCAGTCTCAGGATGCGGCATTCCAGCTGGATCTCGGCCCACTATATAGAAGTTTGCTCCAGCTACCATTCTCGCCCTGCAATGCCACTGAACCTAGAATAAGATTCAAGATATAAGCAAAATGCAGAACTTGAAAAGAAGATGCAACAGACATAAAATATGATCTCTAATAGATAAAAGAAAAACAGGTGTCCTCTAGGCTCATACATTGATCAAGGGCACATCTACTATGATTATCGTCAACTTAGAGATCGACACCATCAAAAATGCTAATGCACAACACTGCATGGAAGTTTGTACAGCAGTTTTACAAACAAACAGAAGGATGCCACTTATCATTCCGGAGAATCACACTGGAAGGAAGCCTCAAAAATTTCAGTGTGAATATATGTACCCATAAAAGGGGAAAAAAAGAGTCGAACTACTAGATAGCCATGCTCTATTGGAAGCAGAATTCCAGAGAATAGTTCTCTATGTAACAGTGTCCTCTTTTTAAACAACTAGTTAAAATGCCTTTTAAAGTTAAAAGAACAATAAGGGAGAAAAAAACCTTACTACTTTATCAGAGGTGCTTTTTCTCAAAAGACAACTGGACAATGTTTTTTCCTTGAGCAAGAAATGTTTTTTTTCCCCTTGAGAAAGATGTTTAGCTTCTCATCCAGAACTGATGAAGCTTCTTGGATAAGAGGCGAAACTTCTTCCTCCTCAAGGAGAAAAAAAAATTGTTCCTCAAGAAAAAAAATAGTCCAGCTGCCTTTTGAAAAAAACACCTTTGAGACAACTATGACCTGGATGACTGGCAATCTCTAATAGACATTTATTAATTATTTATTTGTTAATCAAGAAAAAGTAGCATCTGAGAAACTATGTATTTTCTAAGCTGAGCTTTTGCATGTATCTTTCAAAATGAGAATATATATTTCACATGGATGTATTTACATGTACACTAACGAACATGTTTGTCATTTTTTTGGCAATGCAGTTTCTTCGCATAAGGAATAGACAAAACTTTCAAGAGAAACCATACATATGTTGTTTAAGAAAGGGGGAAATACAGAATTCATAATGAGAAAAGGTGGTAGAAAGGAATAAGAGAAGGAATATAACAGTAATAACAGTGGCTTAAACCTCTTGACAAAGGCTATCATCAAATTAAACATCTGTTAAGTGATATGCATAAATTCAATGAAAGTCAAGACAGTTCTGAGTGCACACATTGCATACTTCTTTCCATTTTAGATTCTGTCAGAACACATATCATCCTAAAAGAATGGTGGTGTTTTCCATGTGTGAAATGGAAGTGCTTCTTAATAAGTACAGTACTTCTATTTAAAAAAAATACATTATATAGTTAATTAAATATTTTCTAGAGATAGGCAATAGACCTTTAAGATGAATAAACATATTGAATATTACAAATTTTGTTATGAGATATTGTTCCCATTAATACAATATATTGAACATTGCAAATAGTGAGATTCAATTTGATTCATTCTGGGAATGAAACAGTATTTGATTATTATTTTGTTCCTCCTATCTGAGGATTTTTTAACCACCTAGAAAAGAAAAAGGGAAGGAAATTAAAATCCTCAATGTTTCTAGAATTCTATTCCTAAATAGAGCTTATTTTATGCTAGTCAATGTGCTTTTATTATAGGAATAATTTATTGATTAAAAAAAATTAAACAAGAATTCTTTATTCTGGAAGCTATAGCAATCACTTCCAATAAAAGTATCTAACGAACAGACAAATACTATGAAGTAGAAATTCACCAGGTTTATTTCTGAAAAATGTCTTTTTCTGGGGAACTCTTGATACTGGTATATTTTCATGACAGCAAGATTCTTTTCAGTTGTCTCCTGTACATCCAGATGCCTACTTTCTGCAGATAATGCTAAATAAGAAAATTGGTTTCTGGGAACACAATCTGAATTAATTGACTCCTGAACTGCTTACACAGGATGATTGCACTTTACTGCAATCATCTGCAAAGCTGCAAAGTTGATTTGGCTAAAGTTTGATCAAGATGGCTTTAAACTTATTTCGGTATATACGCATACTCATCATGTATTGGGGTAAGCAATGTCATCCAAAGGAATAAGAAATAGCAAGCCAAAAGGAAGTAAGGGATGATATAGAAAAAGGAAAAAGGAACATAGCCAAATCAGAAGAAACTAATGGGCCTACAGCAGAACTACTCAACTATTTAGCTAAATTTTCTTCAAGAGAGAACACATTCCACCAGTTAAATGTAAGAAACAGATAAAGAGATAGGATTGAAGTCTGAAATTGACAGGCATGGGGTTCAAGAATATCTACTGCATTTAACTCTAAATTTAAAAGCAGCACCAAGAGAAAAATAAAGAGAAAAAAAATACATAAACACAATCAAAAATTCCCTGCAATATTGCCAATTCAGAAAAAAATCAGATCTGGAAATTTCCCTTTTGCAGACAAAATGTATGCACGTGGCAGAGTTGTATGTGTTGATATGTGCATATGTGTGGCCTATGTGCAAGGATATTTGCCAAGTGTCCTCAAAAGGGCACAAAGAATAAAAGGTTAACTGAATAATTAATTAGCATTAACGGCCTGTAAACAAGCAATACCATCTATTGCAATTTACCTTCATATCCATTTACTTTTCCACACACAATTAAGCATACATATACGAATAGATATTTATCAACTCCCTTCCTGCCTTCTGGTATGAACAACTATCATTACTACCCTAATAAGAACAGAGATAGTTTAGAAGTAACATACTATTATACTGGAAGAGAAAGTAAAGAAAAAAGGAGGAAAAAAGCTAGATGGAAATGAGGCAAGAAAATACATAAAGTAGTGTAGGATAAGACAAGACAAAAGAGAGAAAGAAGCTGTATTTAGGCATTATGCAGCAAGAAGGCTGAGGAATACCTCACTTGGTTAGTAATAGTTATTAAAAACTGAGTAGAATTAGTAATAAAATGTGGCTGCAAAACAAAAAAAGGAAAATGCAAGACCGACCGCATCATCCAAATTATAATTTCCAAATCACAGAGTAATTATTCTACTTTATTCTGCTTTGCTCTGTCTCCATCTTTAGCACTGTAGCCGATTCTGTTCACCATCTATTAAGAGGAGTTTAGATACACCAGAACAGTTTCAGAGAAGGGCAACGAAGTGATTAAGGGAGTAGAAAGTCAGTCCTATGGAAAATATGGAAGGAATCAGGAACATTTAGTTTACAAAAGGTATAATACACTCTTTATATATCTAAAAAAGGATGCCACACTAAATACTGGGACCTTCCTAAGAATTTTCTATCATCTTAGAATGCAGGATATGGAAATGGATTTTAAGGTGCGAAAGGACAGATTATAATTGCAGATTATAATTTTCTAACCGATTGTTAGAGAAAAAAACCCTTAACAGTAGGAGCAGTTCAACAATGAAACCATTCATCAGAAAAAAATAGATGCTAGATATCTGCCTGTGATTCCTGCACTAAGAACAGATTTGGATGCAGCAGCCTAAATAATCTGTTACAACTCTAGGATTCCATGATTCAAAGACAGGTTTGGGGCTTAATGCAACGAGCCATCCTGACAAACCAAAAACTGAATTTAAAAGAACTTTAAAATGGGACACTTTGGAGAATTACAAAATGCATTTAAATAGAAAGCCCTTGTACATCAACATGCAACATTATCCGCTGCCAGAGATTGGCATCCAGACCAGAGAGAAGAGTTCTGCTAATGGAGAGAGGCATGTTGCAAAAAACTGTTTTTCCCTATCATCCTAAAAGTTTGATTGGTGGAAGATTTACTGGTAACGAAGACTCACAACTGTACCTGTTCATGCTCAGGGCATTTAAGGATACACTTGAGGTAGCTACATTTTTCAGATTGTTGCAAGAAAAATGCAAGAAAGTTGACAATTTATTTTACAATAAGCATTCAGGCTCTGTGTATGAAAATATAGTTTTGAAATGTATACAAACTTAATTGTTATCGTATATACATTTATCTTTCCCATGAATTTTAACAAATTTGATTTTCTAAAGAAATCACTGTTTTTTCAGTATCTTTTGCAGCCATACTGAAAACAGCCTATCTGTTGCAAATATAAGTGCCTAGTTTATTTGACATGTCATACTTTATAGAAAGGTTTTTAAAAAAAAAAAAAAGAGGAGAGAAAGAAACATGTGACATATTTAGATTTAATCCTACAAAACATCACCATTATATCTTTACTGATGGGAAAGCTATGTTCCAACACTCGATAACTATATTTGTTCAGCAGCTGTCTGTTGTTCTGCAAGTCATTTTGTATTACAGAAACAAATCTGGTACCAATGTCTTCTAAATGACCTAAAGAAAATGATTAAAGGAAAAGTTGTCTTTTATTAGTTGGCTAAAACACAATATTGGCAAACGGTTTTCTGAGGTCATTGGAAAACACAGCATAAATTGAAGAATGTTTCTTATTTTATTTGCAATCATGACTTAGGACTACAAGGGCAGATTTTCTTCATCTCCTTGCTTCCATGCCCTCCAAACATAGAAAAGAATACCCACATACATGGCATGGATTATTTTCAGTAGCCACAATAAAAATGACAAATATACAAAGAACATGAATGAAAGGAAAGGTTCCAATGAAGTTATAATTGGTTTACATCCTGATTAGAGTCCAAAGGGTGAATAATTAACAAAAAATATTATTTTGGAATAAGCCATCATTTTAGACATGTAAAATAGAAATAGGATTAATTATTTCCACTCATCCTACTCTCAAATATTATCTCAAATCTCCTATAGATGTTGTACCTTATTCCAATACAAATAGGTTCCTCAAAACTTGCAGACTTGAGGAGGTGAGATTCCAAAATGCCCAGAAGGCCATAATATACCTTTTGCAATTAATAATCTACCTTTCTTCAAGACATTCAAGACAGACTACATTATATTCCCCCCCCCCCCCATGGACTTTGTCATACAATAAGCTTTATGGTTGAATCAAAAGTTTAGTCATTATATCATACTGGTCTTTTCAATGATTGCATGAAGGAACAAAAATGTATGCAGCAACCATAACAACAGACACAGGTCTGATCTTCCTCTACTGTAATTATACAATAGAATAGAATAGAATGTTATAATATCATTATAATAGAATAAGACGTAGAATTATTTCAACTTAGTATTCACTCTCAGGATACATGTTTTTAATATAATGTTTTGTTAACTCTGCCAGCAATTGTTGGATCAATAAGCAATATTTTTCATGTCAGAATTATGGAGGATATCACATTTTTATCAGATAGCTTATTCCATCGCTGTACTTCCAACCACTGAAAACTGTATCACATTGTTGAACTCTAAAATTGTGATTAGTAAGTTGTGCACAACAGGAATTCATATGCCTATTTTGGATAGCCTATTGAAAGAAAAACACTTCTACCAACTAGAAGGAATGATGGATTTCTCAAATTTGATGTTCTTTCAAAGTACCAGATTTGTCAATAATAATTCACAGACTACAAGACCAATTTGAGTTGTCTTTCCGCACTCCAAGTAACAAAGCTACAGCAAGAAACATAGGGAAAAGACAGAAGTATATCAAAAAGAGGTTGGAGCTATTTTCAGTATACAGAAGTCTGGAACTTACTTGGCAAATTAAAGGTTAGCATGATGTGTACACTGAAGTCCCAGGGTTGTAGTAGTTCACATAAGCTTTCCATGAGCTACCCAGAAACCCTCTAAATGTTTTCAATTAATTTTAGTTTATGATGTAATGGAAGTAGAACTTTATTAATTATTGAGGAATAACCATTTTAATTACTCTGAACATATCTCATTCCAATTTTAATTCAATCACTATGTAAATTAAATCAAATTTAGCTTTGTCCTGATTTCACCCACATTGGAGTGCAATACCTGGCACACCTCCTAAAGGATATTCTGGCCCATAGTTTGAGAAAGAGTGGAACCATGTGGTGCTACCATGTTTTCACTGCCTACCAAATAGTATTGTATTGCTTCAACCGCTGGCATCAGCAGGAAGAAGCAACAGGATAGGATTAACATCTGAGCAAATTAAGTAAATAGCCTGGCTGATCTGGAAGTGATTCTTTTCTCAAGCCTCTGGCTGTTCCAAATGTCAGCAAAAGGTAACAATTGCAATGAGTGGGGGGGAAAGCTAAAGAACAGCAATATTTCATGTTTGGAACACAATTATATTTCTATTCCAACCAATGATAAAGTTTTTCAGTGCAAGTTTTCCCTTCATACATATCTATTAACACCTCAAGTTAACAAATCCATGCAGTGAATTGCTTTCTTAGCATAATTATGTACAGATTGGAACAATTCTGAAAACAATTCATTTTCATTTTTGGACTAAGGCAGAAGATGATTTGTTTCCTTAGTAAATCATCTTACTTACTTACTAAGTTTGCTTACCAAGATAAATGGTTTGAAGACAATAAAAATTTAAACACAGAAAGAGAGGAATAGAAGTGAAGTGACCTTGGTGGACAGGAAGCGAAGTGACATGCACAGGAAAAGAATAGTAATGGTAGAGTTCACTATCACAAGTACCACCAACAATTCCAAATAAGATCTGGAAAAAGAGCATGATAATTTAAGCATTTATGCCATTTCTTCAGTCAGTGTGCTTTCAATTGTTTACTCACACTTGTCTCAACTCCACAAACAGTTCTGAAAGAAATGAAGAGGAGTTGGGAACCAGCTGTTCAATCCTGGCTATGGTTCAGTATGGTAAGAACACTGTTACTTTGTAGAAATGAAAAGATGAAGAAATAGAGTAAGGAGCTTGTCTGTAAACAAGGAACTTCTGAAGATCAACACAACAGGACCTTTCCATTAGGGCCTCTAAACCAAACTTTATAAATAACTTATGGCACAAAAATTCTGAAGAACCATGAATCATACGAGGGTCTTGTGGTGAAGCAGTGGTGCCTAGGGGAGACCGTATTGATAAATCAACTCAGGAAATCAGCTGAAATGAACAAAACAAATGGACGAAGGGATTAGCAAGCTGTGGTATATGACGTCGTACCTCAGTTGGTCCAGCATACATCATAGGAGAGGGAAATATGGCCACAACAGTTGTTTCTGGATTCAATATTCCTTCCTCTAGCACTGCTGCATGTTGCTTCATTCGCCACATCAGAGGAACATCATCATCCTTTGTCCAGCCACCCAGAGGATGCAAAAGCAGAACTGGGCGCCTATAACCTCGATCTAGAAGCTGCTTATGAGTATCCTGCATCAACAGGGCATGCCCATTGTGCACAGGGTTACGCAACTGGAAAGCAAAGACAGCATCTGAAGAAAGGAGGGAGAGATGTCAATAATTCTAGACGTAACAAATCAACAGTTCTAGTAGCCGATGGCAAGTGGGCACCAATGTTTTATTCAACTCTGTTTGGCTTGTAATATATAAAAAGGGTGAGAAGGATAGCAATAGCAATAGCAATAGCACTTAGACTTATATACCGCTTCACAGTGCTTTCCAGCCCTCTCTAAGCAGTTTACAGCATCAGCCTATTGCCCCCAACAATCTGGGTCCTCATTTTACCCACCTCGGAAGGATGGAAAGCTGGGTCAACCTTGAGCCTGGTGAGATTCAATCTTCCAAACTGCAGGCAACCGACAGTCAGCAGAAGTAGCCTGCAGTACTGCACTCTAACCACTGTGCCACCATGGCTCATGGTCATAAATAGCCAGTTGCAGAGTGATGTCTCAATGGATCATCCCCCTAATTATAGCTAATGGTTGGAAGATCAGAATACAACATATAGTGATGGAGACTGCTATGATGAACTATAGTTCTTCAGGTAATCATCAAAATCCTTTAGTCAAGAATATTTGGCTTTCATTTCCCCCAAAGAGGACATTCAATCAATGCTATGTCATCTCTATTTCATGCGAAAGATCTATCAATCCACTGCACATAAAGTGCCTTGACACTGCCTACTAATATAAGCTGCGGGGTGGATAGTACCAGCAGGAATGTTTAAATAGCTGCCAAGAAAAGTGCAAGCTAGCACTAAGGACATGAAAGGTATCCAGCCACTTAATGTATTTTCTTTGATCAATGTGATTTTTGTATGTCTTAAACTCAAACTGAACTGAATCCCACAGCTAAAGCAACAGGATTTCCCATCTACCCTCCCCCCATCAAAAGCAAACAAACAAAAACACCAAAGGAGAGTTATCACCTCTTTATCAAAGTGAAGAGAGGAAGCATACATGTAAATAAGTGAAATATGGTGATGGCAACATATTCAAAAGCTATTTCTCCATCCCCTGCGGCTGGCCATGGTAGGCCAACTCTACTATAAGCAGAGGTAAAAATATTTGTACACATGGACTGTTGATGCTGGAATAGGGCCATATTCTTCAACAAAATTATAAACTTGTTTATATTCTGCATGCATCCATAATTGTTTGCAAGTCATTGTCATATTTACTATGGAGAACTTCAGCAGTTTTGTTCTGATTTCATGCTTGATTTTTTTTTTTTGCCCGTAAGCATTCAAGCCATGCAAAAGTCAAGTTGTTCAGTTTTAAACAATGAACTGCTTCTTTAAATCAATTTACCATCCAGTTTCCAGACAATAACTAGTTTATCAATTTTAAAGTAAATACTGCCAAGATCTCAGTTCCAATACATTTCAGACAAGAGTTTTGAGATTGTGAATCGAAATGCTAATTATTTGAAGGAAATACATGGAGCCAAAATTCCAAGGGGAAAAATGCACACTTTAAACAGAGTTTGAGATTGAGACTGGCAGTCGTTTTTTTTCCCCCAGCTTAGAGATGGAGTGGAGGAGGGAGAGCATGTTGAGGCCAACAAAAGTTATAAAATATAGCCATCTGTAAAGATTTCAAAAGTCTTCATTAAGCAAGATGCTTAAAAATTTAGGAGGAAAAAACATAGAAAGGAAACGTGGCTATGTATGAAGCCATATCTGCACCAGATTAGCCATTAAAATGTTGCAATAGTTTGCAGTCATAAAACTGGGCTCTTGCAGATCCAGAACAAATATCTTTATTTAGAATATGTTTCTCTTTTAAAGTAGCAACTCTAACTTTAAACCCTCTTACCCACAATTTTTGAGTATTAATGTAGACACTGGTCCTGTTTTCCCCAGCTATAACAGCACAGAAAAAACAATCTGTCAGGCTACTGTTGATTTATTTCTTATTTTGCCAGCATAATAAAAACTGGAAAATGCTACAGTGCAAACAAATTAACTATACCATGGTCTTCTTCATTGCTAGGTTATAAGCCTAGAAAAGTCTTTCCAAAAGTATTTTTCTGAAACACTTAAAAACCATTTATGACCCCTGAACATAATAATCCTATGTTTTGTTTCCATTAAGTTGTTCCTTACGAAGGGAGGGACAAAAATAAAGATAGCTAAAAGATGCTACATAACGTAATACAAAAATAAACCAAAATCTACAGTATCCAGATTACTGGAAACCACAGTCCCAGACACCCATTATGGACCAGGAAAGTATTGTGCAGGCAGTCAAAAAGATTTGGAAGTTAGGGTTAGTGTGCTGTTTTGGAATACCAAATCAGCCAGTTCAGAACGCAATCAGCAGTTAAAAAAAAAAAAAGGCAAAATTTATTATGGCTGTGGGTGTGCTTCATCCCCTTTACAGTTATTGGTTTTTAGGATTGCAACCACAGAAACAGTGTTCTGATTAAAATAAAGATCAGACTCTATAACAAGGGTGGGCAATTAATCTTCCCAAGGAGCCACATGAGAAACTGGGACTGTTGTGGAGCACCAATGCACCTCCCCCAAAGCTGCCCCACCCCCACCGAGATTCCTCCCCCTACCGCTGCCCTGTCCATCTATGCCACTGCTGACCTAGCCAACATCTCCTTCCCTGTCAACGTTGCTGTGTGCCCTGCCAATGGCCCACCCTTGCTGATGCCCCTCCCACTGATTTCAAAGACCATTCAAGGACAGCTGAAGGGCCACTGGATTGTCCAGGGCAAGTTTCTAGAAAGTGACAGCCAGATTTTCTTCTTTATTACCAATTATCGTTTAAGAACTCACCAGCGTTCATGTCTTTGAACTTCTGCTTTAACTCAGCCGGTGTGAGACGGTACTGGTCAAGACCATCGTTCCAATAAATTCGATCCAGGACTTGAAGATCGCCACCCACAAGCCAATCCCCTTGTTCCATAACCATCTAGGAAACGTAAGAAAGCAAACTGCCTCAATAGCAATATAAATGGGGACAAGATAACTTATATGAACAGTTGCTCTGAGCATCCTAAAAGAGATCAGGTTAATTCATCCCAATATCTGGTATTTTTCTAACAACTTTTGTGTTGTTTTGTGCCATAAATTACTCACATGCACTAGCATACTAAGTTGTCCTTCAATTTATAACCGGCCGCTTAGTGACTGTTCAAGTTACAATCTACCTGAAAAGGGGGACCTAGGACCAGAATCAAAGTTCTGACAGCTCCTGCTCATGGTCACATGACATTCTGAGCACTCGCCAATGTGTTTATGGTCATTTGCAATGTCCTGCAATCCTGTCACCACATTGTATGATGGATTTACCACTTACTTCTGGTTTTGGGCCAGACTGCACCAAACAATGGATTCAAGTTAATGACCATAGCATTTGCATTTACGATTACTGTGCTTGTTTAATAACTCCTCCAAAAAATGTCATAGAAATCAGGATCAGTCACATAACCAACCTATTTTATGACTGTTACAACTTATGACTGTATTGTGCAGGCTCCATTATGGTTGTAACTCAAGGACTAGCAGTATCAGAATTTCTTATTAACTTTCCCCAACCATTTCATATTTCCTCAAAATTTAGGTTAGCATGTCATGCTATGTTTTTTCTACAAACTCTTATGTTTTGCATTACCATACATAGATTTATCCTATTGAAATCTGAAAAATAATCTGGAAAATATGTCTTTATACTTCTTCAAAAACTATGGGGCCATTATGTGGTGCGTTTGAGAAGACAGGATGGAGTTGATTTGGGGGTGATCAGTAGATCCCTGGCAACGAAAAGACCAATACAGACTAGTGGGTACCTTTATAGCATTAAATTAAATTGAAACATTGACCAAGGTTTTAAAAAATTATCAAATTTCAGGGGCTTATAGTTAACAGAGCCTCTTTAAATTAAGAAGCCTTTAAAGGATTTAAAACAAAAGTTCCAAAAGTTGACAATTTAGTTCACCAAATGTGTGTGTGTGTGTGTGTGTATGCTGAAACCTAAAAATAATAACTTTTGATTCAAGATTCCATTTAACCACAGAGCTCATTTTGAGCCACTCATTGTCTTATAGTCGGGTTGATCTCAGGGATAATTACTGTAGATAAGCCTATTGAATCCTGAGTATGATCAAGAAAAAACAGGAATTATATACTGATCCTGCTATAAATTAGTTTAAATCTAAATTTAGGTTCGTCATTACAATTTACAATTAAGAGACCAGCTTAATAGATAATTTAAACTGCTTGTCAAAATAAAAGATGAATTGAAGTCTGGACTCTGTTATTTTAATCTGGTCAAGGCCTGAGGCAGAAAGGGCAGATGTTTTTTCTGTTATTACTGCTGAATAATTCATTTCAGAGTGTTTCCTCTAGGATCACAAATCAATATTTACAAGACAGATGACAGAAATTGCTGTCCAGTTCAGTGACAGTCTATGCGGTTTACATGAATTTCTTTGTACCCAAAGATATGCAATCACTGCAGACTTACTTCAACAGGCTAAGCACAAAAAGACTGTAGAGAAATGATTAATGTAAAAAAAGGGTTATCTAAAAATCAATCAAGGTTTGTACCAATTTAAGGTGTATCAATTTTTTCAACTTTCAATTTCCAAACTTCAGGGATGCTCAAAAGTTGTGAGCTGTGAGTTGTGGGGATTATAAAGATATTTTGGTTACTTTAATTTAATTTAGATGTGCTTGGTAAGTAACTACATTAAGTATCATAACTTTTTAACATTTTGTTTGTTTCATAATAGGGCACAGGTAGTGGTGCTGTGGCCTAGACGTGGAGCTCTCGCCTCACAATCAGGAGGCTGTGAGTTCCATCAGCAGATATTTCTCTCTCTGGGTACAATGAGTAAATATCAGCTGCGAACTCTGCATTGGCGACAGGAAGGGAATCCGGCCAGGGAACATACTGCAACCACTTCAATAATCTTATTCACCAAACTTATTTATAACCATATTTACATTATACAGTAGAAGGACTCCAGATTAATGATAAAATTAGCTTGAAAATGCTACCTTGATATATGGGTGCTCTTTGCATGTTGTTCCCCACTGTCTGGCACAACGTTCCTCTTTTCGGTGCTCGTAGAACTCCGGATTGCGAACAATAGCCACGCGCCGATCATTATACAGCAAGGCGAAAGCTGTGCATCCATCCAATCTCTCCTTGTCCTCTTCTGTAACTGCCAAAACTATAGGCACTGATAAATTAATGATTCCACCTAAAAAAAATTAGTAACAGACATTTAAATTACAAGGATCTCCAATTCTCTGAACAAAATTAAAATTAAGAATTAGCAAACCAGAACAATCAATTCCAAAAATTCAGAACAATGTACACCTCTTCTTGTACAATTCATTTCTGGAATGAAAGAACATGGCCCAAACCTTCAGATCAGTTGGTTCTGAAAAAGGAATGGGACATTTCAGGGAATAATGGAACATTTCAAGAGCAGACCATATGTTCTGCACACAATTATTCTAATCTACAGTGTTTTGACAGTATATCAATCTTCGATGATGAATAGATGAAATCTGTTGCCAGTTCCATTCTCCAGGCATAGACCTGCTTAGCAGTTTCTGGATTTTCATTCCTCCCCAATGTGATCAGAGTAACAAATAATACGCTACAGTTCTTACTGCTCTAGGACAACAAATGAGAGATTCCTTTCTCTGCACTGCAGAGTATCTTTCATTCCAACATTTCATTTCCCCTAAAAAGCAAGCAGCAGTTGTTGGTCAAACCCTTTGTTTCAGCATTGGTTTGCTGCTGCAATCTTTTCAGGGTTCTGGAGCAGTTGCAATATCACTGAACCCAACAGAAAAAAGATCACATGAAAGGGTATATCACCCATATTCCTGACTTGTGAAGATACAAGCATTCAAGATTGGGTATTCAAGAGTCATTTTACCATACAAAAATGGTAAATATGATCTTTGAATTCAAATCACTAGCATTTTCCAATCATATATTATTATAAAATTGATACAGTGACAGGTTTGGCTTCATCGAAACTTTTATTTGAAAGTAAACGTAAGAGAAATATTACAAAGACATTGATTTATTAGTATGATAAAGCTAATATTCAAGAAATCCATCAATGTTAATATTACATTACTTATAATATAGGGGTTTTACCTTAAACTGATCAATGTTATTAATAGTTCATCATTATTCCAAAACATGAGTTTACCATAATGATGAAAAAATATGTTTCAGCCCAATGGTTTAAACATATATTAATAAATATTTTTTTCAAAATTCTTATCAAATCCAGGAAGCATGGCCAATGGTAATATCCAAAACATCTGGAAGCTACCAACTTGCCTACTCTTGGGTTGAATCTTTACTATTCCCTGTTTACTACTTGAAGTTTCAGCAATTGCAAAATGTAACTTTTTTCATGCTTCCAGGATATTTTTAACCTAAAATTCAAAAAACAGCATTAGTTTTCTAGTCTAACATGCATTGTTAAAATACTGGATATTGTATCCAGTATTGATGGTGACCAATGCTTTTAAGACACCAACTCTTTCCTTATATCTTTTTTTTGTTTGTTTTGTGAAGCTCATAACGAATCCTGGCAAGCCTCTTCTCTATAAGTCTTTCTTTCAATGAATTTTCCATGTAAGCCAAAACAATGAAAAGATATAGCCAGAACACAGGGTCATTGAGTAAGAACAGGAATATCAGTTTATATTTGGAAGTAAAATACAAGATGAGAAAAATAGAAAACCAAGGACAGGATCAGTAAGACAAAGCTAAACAAACCACATTAGACCATAGCCTAATAATAAGCCTATCTATTATGATTTGCAAATTATGGATGATGAGGACTTAGCCACAGAAGCTTGTCGAAGACTCATTCCCTAAAATTTGTGGATGTAGCCCGGACAAAATTTTAAAAAGTGTTTTACATATTTAATTAAAACTGAATATAACTAACATGTATATAACTACTCACCAGATGTGTACTTAATAATGTCCCACTTCTGTCACATTCAACTTGTAATTTTGGTTTGAAATCTCCCAGGGCCAAATATAGCAGAACCTCGAGTTTCAAATAAACAAAGGCCTGGTGAAATATAATGGCCCAGTTCCGAAAGAATAATGATATTTTCAAATTTTTAAGTTGGAGTCTAGCCTAATTTTTTCATACACACAACTGATTATTATTAAGTACAAATGGGAGAATTATATACATTTTCTCTGCAAGATTAATGGACTGTGTGGCCAATTTGAAATCTCTTACCATCAAGTAGACAGTCAAAATGAAGGCACTGAAGATATTCTCTTTCTCTCATAAAGCCATTAAGTGGGGTTGCCCACCCCTCCGCAAGAACTTGAACCCACTGCATATCAACCTGTAAATACACCTTTCGTAAGTCCTAGATTTAATGCAAAGTCTGGACACCATCAGAATAAAAGCATTCATTTAGAAAGACAATATGAGAAAAAATTGATAAGTTATGATTCTTAGTGCATCCACAGAGACATACCATACCAAAATAATACATGTGCAATGTCTCACAACCTAGGCAGCTTAAAAATGTGTG
Source organism: Pseudoxyrhopus heterurus (assembly GCA_032468235.1). Classification (NCBI taxonomy): domain Eukaryota; kingdom Metazoa; phylum Chordata; class Lepidosauria; order Squamata; genus Pseudoxyrhopus; species Pseudoxyrhopus heterurus. The sequence goes on from JANHJO010002918.1 coordinate 170,461, forward strand.
AACTTCAATGGGCTGGGGAATTCTGAGGGTTGAAGTCCACATATTTTCAAGCTGCCGATGTTGAGAAACACTGCATAAGAGGGTTATGAAATAAATAATTCATCATTATCGAGAATAAGAAAGCGGAACAACTTTCTATGTGTAAGCTGCTTATAGAAAGCATCTACTGTATATACTTGAGTATAAGCCGAGTTTTTCAGCACCCAAAATGTGCTGAAAAAGTCACCCTCGGCTTATACTCAAGTCAGCTAATTTTCAGGCCTACAGTGATGCATGCGCAGTGCGCGCCAAACATGCACTGCACATGCATCACCTTAGGTCCGAAAATCAGCTGATTTAGCTACCGGTTTGGCTAAATTTAGCTACCGGTTCGAGCAAACTGGTAGCTAAATCAGCTGATTTTCGGGCGTACATTGATGCACGTATAGCACATGCTGTGCGCGCATCAATTTGGGCCCGAAAACCAGCTGATTTAGGCTAAATTTAGCTACCAGTTTTGGCGAACCAGTAGCTAAATCAGCTGGTTTTCAGGTCCAGATTGATGCTCTGGCTTATACTCGAGTCAAAAACTTTACCCAGTTTTCCTAGGTAAAATTAGGACGACTTATACTTGAGTCGGCTTATACTCAAATATATACGGTACTTCAAGATTTGTTCATATTTATTGTGTTCATTAAAAATGTTCATTTTAAGTTTTGGGTGTCCACTCAGATATGTATGTAGGAAATACAAGAGATTAAGTAAACTGAATGGGTTTAGTGAATTATAAAGGCTATAGAAAGGAAGCATCAATCAAATGAATTTGTAAATCTAAAAATACAAATCAATAAAATAGTAGAAATTAACCTGATCGAAGATTTAAAAAACAGGTTTAAAACACAGTGAAAATAACAAATAGCTCGATGGAATTAAGGGAACAAATGTTGCAAATGCAGAAAAGATGTCATAGTAGAAAATATGGAAACACTACATTATTGGTTAGCAAAATAAAATTGGCCAATCTAATAATGCCAGTGATATCAATACTTATTAAGAAACAGATGTTTTCCAGAATCATCGGCACTTAGGAAAAATAGATGAATTTGGGGGTGGAAAACAATTGTCTCTTTTTTTGTGTGTGTTTATCTTTCAAAACTAAGCCAGGCTTGTAAATAACTATCCAATTTGCTCAGACGAACGAAGTACTTCTGGCAGTAGAACAAGTGTTTTTGCAATCTGGATGACTGGGACAGTTTTTCTTTGTAGCATAAAATACGACAAAGGTTTATAGGTAAGAAAAGATGTGTGGTACAAATAACTAAGTCAAGTTATATGTGAACAAGTGAGGTATTACTTGTGTAAACTTATTTGCAAATTCCCCACTACCTTATTTATTTCCAGAGTTGGCAATGTTTCTGCATCTGTTTTGGCCAGCTTAAGCTTATTTTCAGGCACATATAGTTCTTTCACCTCATAAGAAGCATCCACTGGTACAATATCCTATGGGGGGGAAAATGGATGAACCATAGTTATTTAAGCATCTTTGATCACAACGGAGGAAGAAGGAAAAAGGAAGGAAAAAGAGGAAACAACTCCAATTCTGAAATGTTCAGGTACACAGATCCCAGCAATGCCGTCTCCTCTGAGGTCTCCCAGGAGAATATCCCAAAAGTGCTTTTTTCAAGTGGCAACTGAACTTTCTTGTTTTTCTTCGAAGACATTTCACTTCTCATCTAAAAGCTTCTTCAGCTCTGACTGGCTGGTGGGGCATTCCCCCCCATCCAGTCAGAACTG
>JANHJO010002922.1:5284-15883 GCA_032468235.1 Pseudoxyrhopus heterurus
TTGATGTTCTAATTTAAGCTGAGGGTCCAGGAGGACTCCCAAGTTGCGCACCCGTTCCGAGGGGGTCAATGTTTCCCAACTCAGAACCAGAGATGGACATTCACCTGGATTACGGGAGGACGGAACCCAAAGCCACTCAGTCTTGTCAGGATCCAGTTGCCAAGGGCCTGAATTTCATTCACCTAACTGTAGGGATGCTACAATGGTTGTAAGTGCGAGGACTAATGGTTGTAAATCACTTTTTCCAATGTGGGCAAAAATACTCACTAGAAAAAAAAACCTATTCCCTTTGTATACAATGCAATCCAAGCTGGCTTGGTGAGAAATAAGTCAACCCATTTTTGAGCGTCTTTTAGGACTACTTCGACTATTTATAGACTAAGACTGGGCAAGTTAATGTTCAGTGCCAGTTAGCCAAATCTTTTTTTCAAAATTGGGGTAATTACTTGAACATCAGAACTCCATAGACAAACTGATTCCATTAAGTAAACACAATGGATACAAGTACTTCTCAAAGCAATGGAAAATCGTAATATTAGATGGACAATCCCTTAATCTGATTTATACCTATGACATTACTTTGGAGTCCTGTTTAAAGAAAGAGTGATAACTTCTAGATGTCGGCCACTTCTCCTCAGTTAGAGTAATGTCTTCTTTTTGGTGGATAGATGAATTTGGATTCTTTACTAATTTCTTCTTGCTTTCATGAGTAAACAACTAAGCACGTTACAAAGAGATTCCTTACGTAATGAAACGAGAGCTTTTTGCTAAGCTGCCTTTATTTGAGAGCAATTTCCCCCCTTCCCTTTTGCTCCAAGCCTGCTCTTTCAACAAGTATGTAAGTTCTGAGTTTTACCTTTTTCAGACCCAGGAGCACTAACTGGAGTATTTTAGGAACTTATTAGAGATCATTTATGTAATCTATGTTTCAGCCACTGTAAAGTAGCCACTCTTAGCCTTGTATCGTCCACATGTATTGGTCTACTTCTCCAGCATGGAGGACACAAGAGAAGATGATTCTACAACCCTTAAAATGACATGCCTTATGCTACTGGGATAATATCACATAGCTTGGGTGGTGTGATTATTGAGTAATCTTGGACTAAGCAACATTTTCAGGAGTAAGCACATTTTGAATGTTGAGAGCAAGGCTGACACTCTACAAGCCTGCTACATAATATTTACTTGTCAGGAAGCAAACTGGTGAGGTTTGCCCACTATCCCCTCTAACCAGATGTCCCCATCAAACCAACTTAATCATTTTGGAGATGGGAAAGGTTGAGGAAGGCAGGCACACTTTTGAGTAAAGCACTGGTCTGCAACCAACCACTATTTTATTTTCTAAGAATATAAAGACATTACTATGAGAGGTCTTTGGCAATCTCCGAGTTTGGTTGCTTTGTTGAAGACATTTATTACCCAAACTAGGTAACATCATCAGTGCTAGGTTAGTCTAATAATATGATATTATGTTAGCCACACTTTGTGTGCCCATATAGAGTAAAACCTTTTGTTTTTCACAGTATTTCCAAATGATTTTTCCTCTTTCAGTTTTAAAATGCAAAGCAGGAAAGAGATCTCTGAGCAAGAAAATACTAGATTTTAAGGATGCGTTGGGTTAACATAGTCCAAAGCTAAATGGCTGCTAAAGTGTCCTAAGAATTCCTTGCGGCCATAATTTCTATCCTAACTGAGGAAAATGGAAAGTGACAGCAGACAATTCTTCACCAAGGCACAAGCTCCTATCTGAGAATGCAAGTTAATGGGATGCTAAATTCTTGCCATCATAAATTTCAGAAGGCTTAACCATAAGGCAAATAGGTTAAAGGTCAGTCACAAATGTTTGCTTTCTGCCTGATAAATGTCAGTTTAAGTTAGGGTTTTGACTGAACAGGCTCCATACTGCATTCTCATAAGATGGAAGTACAATGGGCTCTTCCTTCCTCCCTTGTGATGAATTTCTGGAGAACTTTGTGGTGTTGAGCCCCACTGATATATGTTACATCATGAATTCAACTCCTCACTCAAGCTTTATATGCTTAGATAAGGAAGATGGCACCTTAATGAGGTCGAATAGCCTGACACTAAGGCTCATGCTTGTTTTACACAACTAGGATTCCGTATTGCATTACAATGCCGGCGTCCCAGAAGGTTTTTTTTAAAAAAAAATGTGTATTTATAAATATTTCAACTCTCTCTACTTGTATGGTGTCACATTTCTTTCTCCCTATTTATTTTACCTACATTACAGCTGTAAGTAAATAAATGACAGGGTTTGGCCCATCACCAACAGACAGATCATCCTGTATCAGGGCTGAGAAAATGGGAAAACTTGTCATCTGTCTGGTTCTCCTCACATTGTCTGTCAGCTTCGCTGCATCTGGACTGCATGTCACAGGCATCTGAATAAGCTGAACATAATGGTGAAAACCGGCCCCCTGATCAGTTTGGGATTCAAATCAATCAAAACGGACAACTGTAGCCACAAGGTAGACTTGGGCTAAAGAAACGGATGCCGAAGGACTTGTCCTCCCTCGCCAGACAGCCTGCTTGTGCTTCTTGTTGGGACCGACAGCTCAAGCTTATTGCCTCCTCATTCAAACCCCTTCCTTGTTTTGGCGGGATTTATCTGTTGGTGGTAAAACAGGGAAGGGGAAATTAAACAGCTGTTAAATCTGGGAATGAAGACAGTTGTGACTAAGCTTATCGTGAGGCCAAATCCCGTTATTTTTATGTCAAGCTTCTGAATTCCAGTGCAGCAGGAATGGAAAAAGTGCCTGAAATTGTTGGGATGACTCACTCAAAACTTTGCCAGTGGACTGGAGGACTAACATAAATCTGGCCAACTAAAACCATCCAACCATTCCAATGAGGTGGCATGGAAAAGTGGATTTTGATAATTTGTCGCTCAGTCCAAGTCATATTCATATTAGCTCATATCAAGTCTAGCCTGGTGGGCAACATCCCACTCGTTGCTGCTGAGGTCTCCCAAGTTAAATTTCAGCTGATCCACGCTTGTAAGTCAACTATGTCTATTCACATAGAACATGTTTCCTGAACAACCACAAAACTGTGCTGGAAGAGAAATAAAAATTATTTCTTATTAAATGTACAACACAGATAGTATAATTCTTATCACTCAGGCCAGGGGTGTCAAACTCGATTTCATTGAGGGCCGCATCAGGGTTGTGTTTGACCTAAAGGGACTGGGGTGGGTGTGGCCAGGATGGGGCGTGGCCAGCATGACATCACTCGTGTTGGGGAGTCCTGTGGTGGCCCAAACTCTCTGCCAGCAAAAACGGACTCCCGAGCTCTGTTTTCGGCTGCGACAGTCTCCTGCAACTCTGTGCCAGCAAAAATGTAGCTCAGGAGGGCCGCGTGTGGCCCTCACAAGCTCCGTTTTTGCTGGCAGAGGCACTGCGGGCCGGTCTTTCTCTGTGTTTGAAGGCCAGATCTAAGCACCCCGTGGACCAGATCCAGCCCCCAGGCCTTGAGTTTGACACCCCTGACTTACGTGGAAACATTTTAAATGTCACTCTTTTTTTTAACAGTTGCGTGTACTTAGTACACAGTACTAATTCAAAATATGTCCTTTGCTGTTCCATTCTTTTCTCTTTTAGGGAATTTTTATCTGTTTGTTTTAGTAATATCAAAATATTCCTCATGGAAAGCCTGTAGCATTATGGTCCAGTTTTATTCAATTAAATGGGAAAGGAAGGTGAGAGAAGTGACCATTTTAGTAGATGTGTTCCATAACATACAATTAAGTATTTTGTGGTAGAAAGGGTTTCCATGGGGTGCTATGGCAGCTGAGGCTGCAGGGAAAGAAAAGACTTAGGAACTAGATGGTAGATTTAGCAACAATTCACACCAATTACCAAGCTCCATACCTTTAAAATTATCCAATTACCTTCTATGTATTTTAAATCTCCAGTACACATAATCCTGATTTATGACCACAATTAAGCCCCAAATTTTTGTTATTAAGCGAGGCAGATGTTAAGGTAGTTTTTCTCCATTTTACAACCTTTCTTGCCACAGTTAAGTGAATTACTGAACTGTTAAGTTAGTAACACAGTTGTTAAGCGAATGTGGCTTCCCCATTGACTTTGCTCGTCAGAAGGTTGCAAAAGGTAATCACATAGTCCCAGGACACGGCAACTATGATAAATACATGCAGTTGCCAAGTGTCTGAATTTTGATCTCATGACCACGGGGATACTGTAATGGTCATAAGTGTGAAAAATGGTCATAAACTACCTGGTAAAACTAAACAAATGACTCCTGCATGGGAGGTGATGCTGAGCCTTGTGTAGTTATCGAAGCTCAATATGTATCATAATAACATAATTAAATAAATATATTTTTCTTTTCATTTTGTATATGCATATACCATTCCAGTTAGGTTATATTTATCTTGTTATATCACTTATTAGTTGGATTAGGACTGCAATAATCATATCCTAGTAGGATTACAGCAAGTATTATGCCAACCACAAATTAGGGTAGATTAAAATTGTTATAGTGTCTTATAGATCCTAATATTTCTTATATATTCATCTATAGTTACCAGGCTTAATAATTTATAGCCTTTAACCCATCGGCCCCCAACCCTTTGGGCACCACAGACCAGTTCCCTGGAGAGAGGTTTTTCTACAGACTGGAAAGGGTGTGGTTTTATGTGTGGCCTGCATACGGGGCTTCGTTTGTTTGCGCAGACTGGTTTTTGGCATGCCGCAGACCGGTGCTAATCCACAAACTGGGCATTGGGGACCTCTATTTTAAAGCACATTTTGCCATTTTATAGCTTTCTCCAATTATTATGTTAAATATTTTGTAGTTTAATGCTAGTAATCTTTTATTTTATCTTTTTATTATGATATTTACTGGTCTGTCAGAGTGTGTGTAATTTTGCAGCACATCCGACTAGCACACAGTAAAGACTTCAGGCAGGACTGATTTAAAGAAGAAACTTCTTTATATACAATAATATATATATATATACAATACCCATACAGCAGGATGAACCAGGATACAAAATCAGGAGCCCAGAAAAACACAGAAGCAAAATTATATGAGCACACAAATACAGAGGCTATGCCTTCCTTTTATACAAATCAGTCAAGTTGAGCCACGCCCAGACTCCTAACTGTCCCATACAAAACAAATAGTATGTTTCAGTATTTAAGCAGCTCTCATTGGCTGCCCTGTTACCATGTCTATCCAATTAGTTCCCATTGGCTGACCTGTTGCCATGCCTAATCCAAACAGTCCCAATGGCTGACCTGTTGCCATGACTATTCCAGTTCATGAACTATATACTCTGACATGGTCTTACTTCTATTTTGGGAATGGTTATGAAGTTATTTGTTTTATCTTTATATACGGGTTGAGCAGTCTAGTGGTGAAGACACTTGTCTCCCACTCAGAGGTTGAGAGTTCAATCTTAAATTGCAGCAGATGTTTCTCTCCTAGGACATAAAATGCTCAACTCCATCAAGTCGCCCGGATTCTACCCCAGATTAAAGGATTAGAGGGTCATAAAAATATGAATACAATAAAAAATATACATTGATTTTAAACATTTCATTATTTCATTTGCAGTTATTTCATTCTGAGGACAAACATTCTTCCCATATATTCCACACAGAGCATTTAGGAATATATATGACTTAGAATTACAGTATTAATTAAAATAGTATACAATTGTGTCAAGAAATCTAATAACCCAAGCATAATGTTTTAACTTTTTATATTCAGCTAACAAATTGCCTTGGAGGTCTGAAAAAGTTAATGGCAACACCCACAGTCATGCAAATGATAAAGTGCTTTTTCCACTCTCCTGAAATGGCATTTGTGGGACTATTTTTCAGCTTTGTTCTGAGACAGTAATATGCAGCGCGCTAAATAAATAATGTCAGGAAAAAGTGTCAGGAATAATGCCAAAACAATAATGATTTTGTAGCAGTTGTAGAAAGCTCTTTGAAGGATAACAAAAACTATAGGCCAAACAAAGGCAGACTGTTTGGTTTGCGCTGCATAGAATATTTAAGCGCTAGGCTGTTTGAACAGCCTGTGGGAACTAAAGCAATTTCTCTGAGATTGCTGCATGGAAAAATCTCTGCCTGGTTACAAAATGGCTCTATGTGTATATGTACGTGTACGTGTACGTGTTCGTGTGTGTGTGTGCGTGTGTGTGTGTGTATAAAGTTTGGAGTCCCCTGTTCTAAATGAATGAGATATAGGACCAACGACTCAATGCAGGAGACTCAACCCTGCTGTGTAAATAGCATTAAAATATGTGGTATTGCTATGGGTATGCTTGGGTAAATAAAAAAAGTCTTCGTCTGGCACCAGAGTGATCACAGTTACACTACTTCCCTCACCTATTTATCAAGAGGACCCAGAAAACCGTATTTGTACATGGCAACACAGTCTAGACAGGTATACAGGATATACACCTTCAAGGTCATGTGTCTGCATTTTAAAGGGCAACATCAGCCCTTTGAATGGTCCCCTTTGGTTCCTTTCCTCCATTTTAATGCTTTAAGTTAGGTTGGGACTGATCTTTATCTCTCAAACTTTTCTGTAGATGGAATCCTAAGAAATGCAAACCAAGATTGCAAGATTCAAAAGACTTAGGTATATAGTTTGCATCTTTCACAAAATTTACATACCCCACCCACATGACATTGGTTCAGATTGCCTTCCAAACTGTTCACGATTTTAATCACAATATGCTAAGAAGTTTTATGCTGAAGGTCGATGCACCATATCTTAACTTTCCTATTCAAAAACAAATGCAGGCGTGTCACAACAAATCTAGAGACCAATAATTATAGTATTAACCAGAACAGGTTCCCTCGCTCACCTTCCACTGCTATATTTCTATATCCAGATTTTGAAATCAATAAACATTTTTTCCTATCTCACTAAACAGTACAAGTTTTGGTATGCAATGTCACCTACTTTTTCCCACACCCTGTTTCTGTACTGAACATATCAAATCTATCAAGATTTTTTCAGTAACTGTTTGTCACAGATTCCTTCTGATCTGAGCCATTAAGTCACCTGACCAATGACTAACTTCCTCTCAGGTGTGTTTGTTCACCTGGCTAATCCTCACAGACAAGGTCATCAGTTATAGCTGGAGCTAGGTGTAAATATGCCTGCTTGTCATATAGTCATATATTTTATTCTGACAGGTAATAGAGGCATATAAATAAAGTTTGGCAGAAATAGTAACAGTGGTTATATTAATAGTAATAATAGTAATAACATTAACAATTACATCAATGTATAATGTAATAATAATGATGTGTCAAAATCAGTTTATGTCTGGTTTTGCTTATAAGAAAGTTCAGCAAAAGCATCACTCACTGGTCTTTAAAAAGTTTTCAGATTCATCTTGTCAATTCATACAAATCGGTTGCAACACTAATCACAACATCTTTGTTATACTCAGGCTGTAAAGCACCCCCTATGCAAAACCAGAAGTGTAAGGTCATCTTTTCCACTGGAAATCTGTCATGAAAAATGTACATGACTTGCAAATGATAGTTTTAATGAGAAACAGTAAACTTAATGGCTGGTGTTGTTTGTCCCCTAATTGCACTGTGAAAGTTTGAAAGCTTAATACAATATTTAAAAGTAGGATAAACTCTCCCATTTCTCCCACGCACTTCTTGAAACTCACAGCTCTTGATATGAAAATATGCAACAATTTGTAAACTTGGGCACTGAGCAATAAAAATGGAATGGGGGAGGATTTGCAAATGTTCTTCCCCCTATTTGCATTTATGTCCCCCTTTATATTTGGCCTTCAAATGTTAAGCTAGAAGATCTGAATATTTACTGGCAGTGGAGCAATCTAATACTTTATTTTAAGGGTGCCATTGATTGAGTACATCAGAGGTGTCCAACCTTAGCAACTTTAAGACCTGTGGACTTTAACTCCCAGAATTCCCCAGCCAGCATGTCTGGCTAGGTAATTCTGGGAGTCCACAAGTCTCAAAGTTGCCACGGTTGGATACCCCTGGATTACATCCGTTCTTCCAACATTCTTTGGCAAGAGCCTGGAAGATGAAAATCATGCTGAGGAGACTTTTCTTTTTCATAAAAACAATTTAATTTGGTTCAACTCTCAAAACAAATCAATTTCTTTTTACTTCGATGTAATGGGTTTAAATATAGGAAGGCAGGAAGGCATTCCAACTGAATGTTAGGAAAAATTTTCTATCAGTAGGATCAGTTTGGTAGTGAAAGAATCTGATTGTCCAAAAAGGTGTTGGCTTCATTGGAAGCTAGACAGCCATCTGTCTGGAATGATTTAGTGGCATCCAAGTCTTAAATGGCACCTTCCACTCTGTAACTGGATCTAAGTATTAGGAGGCCAGCAATTTATTCTCCCAAATAATGATTTAGCAGTATTAGCTATGCTATATTCTAAAAGTGAAATCAGGAAGAAAACTGGAGAATTATGTAAACACCTGACCTCTAGTTCTGAAGTTTGATCAAACTTCCATGCAACTGCTTCAAAGCTCCGTTCAAACAAATAAACTACAACACATATTTTAGTTCTGATATCACTTTTACTGTGGAAATGGTAACTACTTAGAATGCATTCTTTAATATTGTTTAAGTGTAAAATCATGAAAAATATGGTACTGATTGTTAGGCAGAATATATCTTTTTGAACCAAATAAGAATGATTTTGCCTATTTTTTTTATATATCTCTGTAGCAAAAGCATGCAATTTTAGATATGAGTGCAGTCAATACTTACTTCTGAGGCTAGCAACATGAAAAAGATAAACTGAGTTTTTAGGTTTCATAACAAGGTCCAAATATGGTAACTTGCAGAAACATTTTGCAACCTATCCAAGGAGTATCTTTACAGTTTATTCTCCACAGTGTCACAATTACACATGCCAAATTGCCTATTTAAAACTTAGTTTAAACTTGAGGTCTTATTCTAAGGACTTCATTCCTACAAAGTTGGGTCAGCATGAAAGCATACATCAGGCTACTAAAATCCATACCCTTGCAGCATGAAATGGTGAACTTTGAACATGCTCAAGGTCAAGACCTGTTCAGAGAAGTTGTTTTATTAATTTTACATTTCTGTCTGAAACTCTCTTTCATCAGCTTTTGAGAAATGAGCTTTTACTGAGGGTTGAGTCTACAGTCTGTCTGCCAGCAGCTTTCGTATTTTGACTGAGCACATCTACATTCGTAATGAAAGTTCTAACCATGTTGGATATGCATTATGATGTTGCACACATATACAAAAGGGAGAAGGGTTATGCAATGCTGCTTTCATCATTTTGACAAAAGCAATGGAGCCTGAAGATGACTCTGATTATTACAATACTGAATTAGGTTCGTGGAAGGCAGTTAAGGGTTAAAGATGTTGGTTAGTAAACCAATCTGGAATCTTTCAGTCTGCGAAGAACTTGGACACAGCAAGCTTAGACTGTTGAGAAAAAGATACAAGAATGTATGGGCCCTGGACTCTAAAACTTGCCTAAATAAAATTTGTTATCACTGTGCCAAAAGAGAGACAATATGATCCTGTACGATCTAGGTTAAAAAAAAAATTGAGGTTTAAAACTAAGATTTAAAGAAAACTATACATTTTAATAACAAAACATGTAGTGTGCTTTTTTTTAAAAAAAATTCTCTTTTAAGTTTAAAAATAGGTCTTATTTAAGTTTTTCTCTCTTTGGAGATTTTAGTTTTGTTGATGGCGATGTTCAAAAGTTTTGTTTTTATTTTCTAGGGCTTTTTTGCTGTTTTATCTTTTACTATATAGATAAATATAGTTTTCTTTCTCACTATATACTGTAACCCTTTTCATATAATTGGTCAGAGATCCTTTGTAAAGTATTCCATTTTTATATAATAATACCATCGCTGTATCTTTATATTGCTACTTAGATTCCATTTTAAATAATTAAGGAGTAGCTGAAATGTTTTTAAAGTATAATATATAGATTAATTATAGGTGTAGATTGGGTGTAGATATAGATATACAGATGATATAGATATAACAAGAAATGTTGGCAAGCTATCTAATAGTACTTTGATTAAAGTTCATTGCTGTAACACAACAGCAGCGAAAGCCCTCTTCACAGTAGATTTACAAGTTCCCAGCTTCTCAGCCCACACAATGTCCAACCTCGAGAATATTAGCATATAAAATTCTGGCTTGCTCAAAGGAAAAGAAGCCAGAGAGAAAGAACCAATCTTCTATAGTTGAGAAAGAATTTAAGATACTAGGAACTGTTTCCCCAGAAATTAATTTCAGCCCACTTGGAAAATGTGTTTGCTTTTATACCTTCTTTTCTCTGAAGATGTCTGAAATTTTTACCATATGGGATAGCAGCCCTTTTTACAAGATAATTCATGTGATCAGTTTTGAGCTCTAGGCTTTTAAAAACTTTGCATAATTCCATGTGAGCAGTGGATGTTTAACTTGGCTCAAATTCTAATTATTCAGCCTGGCATGATCATATTTATATTCTGTAAGTGATAACTATTCTCTCTCTCTCTCTCTCTCTCTCTCTCTCTCTCTCTCTCTCTCTCTCTCTCTCTCTCT
>JANHJO010002922.1:31012-44182 GCA_032468235.1 Pseudoxyrhopus heterurus
CTTGAGCAGGGAATGCTGCAGCCTACAATTCCCAGCGTTCTTTGTCCGATTTGCATGCCTTGCCTCTATTGGCTGGATTGGCTGTTGCTTCTTCGTGGGCTGCAGAGGGCCTGTGCACATGCGTGGTATGATGTCGGTGGAGGGTGTGGAGTTCAGCAGTCTTTTTGGGGGGCAAAGAAGGCCCAACGTCGTTTCTGCCCCCCCCCCCCAGTGTTTGCCTCTGGAGTGCAAGGTATGTGCCTGGCAAGTTTGGGCCATGCAGGCATGGAAGAGCTATTCGGGACATACGCACAAATATACACACCCACAGTCTGTTATAGATATAGATAGGACATGAATGGAAAATTATAAACAAATTGTTCTGTAATTCTAAAAAGCACTTAGTAGCTAATATTTCCCCACTTACTTTTACATGTCTGTAAAGTCTGAACACTAGCTAGTTATTAGTGATTCACTCTTCATCTACAAGTACCTTGTTTATTTTTAGCATAACCACATACATCTCCAAGATCTTGTTTTACCTCTTCAATAGGTATATAAAACAATGTGGTTGTTTATCCAAGGCATTCACTCCATGTTGTGCAAAATGCAACACTAAGTACTGGTATAGACATAGTATTAACAGCTACAGCCAAAACTGAAGCCAACCAGGAACTGACTGACAGGATCAAAACTGAAAGCCATGGTATAATGTCCAGTTGGGAAAGCTATGAATTATCTTGGATTTAGATACTGGTTTGCAGTTGGGAGTTCTGAAATAAGACACTGATTGTTATTGGATAATCTAGGATTTTAATATGGACTTGTTAAGAAGCATTTGTAAGTGTGGTTGTTCAAACTTTCAGGTCTGGATATTTATATTGTCATGATAGCAACTTGAGTGTCAAAGACTCAACTCAACAGTCTGCTCTTACTACCACTGGCTATCATTTCTATGTTGGCTTATTCACCCACCCTTCCTATTTCATAATTCACCTTGCTTATTTCAGTTCCAAGAAAGATGCAAGGCAGATAGATTAGATTTATTTACACCTATTATCAGTTACTCCTCTGACTGAGTGGTGTAGAACGAACCAATGATGAATTGTGGAGATGAAAAGGAACAGTAACTCTGGGTAATACGAGTCCAACTGATTTTTTTCAGCTCAAGCCTTAGAGTTACAATCAAATAATGCTGGATATGGAAAATGGATATATTAGGGCAGAGGTGTCAAACTCAAGGCCTGTGGACCGGATGTGGTCTGACCGGCCTGAGGGATTGTCCTGGTCTACCCAATGCAAAGAAGAAAGATTGGCCCAGTCTACCCAGTGCGAAGAGGAAACATGCCAGCAGTTTGAGGAGTAGTGTCAAGCTGGCCACGTCCACCCAGTCAGCCATGCCCACCTCCCCCCCCCCCGAGGTCAACCACAGCCCTGATGCGGCCCTCAAATTGAGTTTGTATTAGGGGTATCTTTTATAGAATCTACTGATATGCCTACTAGCATACAATAGATTAGTTGGTAGTATTAGATTTAAACATGATAAGGTGAGGAAAAAGGAGCAGCACCATTTCAGGATTGGAATATCATCCACTGTGAAAGTTCACACCAACTTCATAATCACCAACATCAGTGATTTTTTTTTTTAATTGTAGCTTGGATTTAGAAGTCTTGATTCTGCTGCTGCATTAATTCCTACAAAGGAATGGCAAGGAATTACTGTTGCTGGGCAGAACAGAGAAGCTCTGAACGCTCATCCAGGGACAGTGATGTAATTAGGGATAATAATAGTAACAAGAATAAAAATCAAAATAACGTCAATGACACCAGCCCACAAGGTTTAATGACAGAAATATAGGAAGTGAATCCAGCTTACCTCCTTAGATCATAAAAATATATTTGTCATTTAAAACTAGGCTTTACGAAATTAAAATTAGACTCGAAGGTCTCCCAGGATTTACTCATTGTAGCAATTTATGAACAGGAGTGTGGCAAAAAACAACAACAACCAAAAACCCTGAAATGTGCCTCTTCATCCTTCCCAGAAGCCAGGGAAAATAGAGAGATAATAATCTCGATCCTTTCTGAGCCCTCAGCCCAAATATGAAGACAAAGCAGTATTATTTAAATAGGAATAATTCTAAAATTCATATGTCAAAGTTCCGGAATATCACATGTGTATGTAACACACACACACACACACACACACACACACACACACACACACTTTTTAAGCAGGGGTGGGTTTCAAATATTCCAGCAACCAGTTCTCTGCCCAGTTGCTGGGTTGGCATGGCCATGGTGGGCGTGGCCTAGTCGGCCTCATGCACCATGGTGCGGGGGGGCATTTTCGCCCTCCCCAGTCTGGGGAGGACTTCCAAGAAGCCCAATTTTTACTCTCCCCAGGCCCCAGGGGCTTCCCTGGGGCCTGGAGAGAGCGAAAATGGCCTTCCCAGGCTTCCGGAGGCTGGAAATAGGCCCGTTTCGGGCCTTCTGCGACTTCTGGGAGGCCCGGTTTTGCTCTCCACAGGCCCCAGGGAGCTTCCCTGAACCCTGGGGAGAGCGAAAACAGCCCTCCCAGAGCCTCCGTGCACGGCCAAACTTACCTGGCATCCAAAAATGGGCTGCACGGAGACTCCTGGGAGGAGAGGGGCATGGTGGACGGGACCAGCCGGTCATTCTAAATATCAGTTCGGTGAACCAGATGGCAAGTTAACATCCGGTTCGCCCGAACCGGTCCGAACCGGTAGAAACCCACCCGTTTTTAAGTCAATTTTTGCCTCCTAGCAACTGCTTAGACAAGTCCCTGCAGTATCTTGGCAAGGTTTTTATTAAAAGTGATTTGCCACTGCCTCCTTCCTAGGGTTAAGAAGGAAGGTTTGGCCAAGGACACTCAGCTGACTAGAACTCCCTGTCTCCCAGATTAGTCTAGCCCCATGCCTTAACTACTACACCAAACTGAGTCTACTCAGAATACCTGTCCAGCAAAATCTCCAAAGATCATATAATAGATGGAAGTTCTGGAAAAATCATCTGAGATGATAAATTTCTATCCAGGAAATATAGGGGAGTGAAACTCCATGCCCTTCAAAAAGAAAAAAGAAATGTCCAGCAAGGAAAAAGAAAAGGTAGACTAAGCTCTGCCCTATATTAAATTTCACAAAAGGTAGAAATAAGAATCTGACTAGCTCCATTGATATTGCTGAGAAACTCTACCTTTCGATCTGAGATTCCCTAGATATACTGAAATTAGGATAGTCTTTTTGGGGTCTAGTAAACAGAAGTTTCATCCATGGAGACATTGAGATTGACTTGAGGTTCAAGAGAAGGAACACAATCTTGCTTAACCCATAGCAGAGTGGGATGGCAACTTTGTAGTGGAAAATTCTCAATATCCTGACACACTTTTAATTTGGTTTTCCTATAGATTTGTCATTTGAATAATGCCAACTTGAATTTACTTCTTTTTTTTTCATTTCTGAGAAATCAAAGATAAGGAATCAGGGAGTTACAGGGAAATGGCTATATGGATGAGATTTGGTTTTGCTTTGCTTTGACCTCTATAACATCCAGGGTCACTGTAAATGGGTAGCCATATAATTTTAAATTATAAATAATTTTTGTAGTGTGTGTTGGATACAGTCGTAAAAGGTTCGTAATACTTGACAATCGTATCAAGCCACATTCTGCTGACTCAGAATTAAGAGAGCAGAAAAGTAATTTGTGTTATGATCCATGTCTCTCCAATACAGCTATTCAATAACCTCCGTTATTTACTGGATGTGATACTAACTAACTATCTTGATGCAGAATCACTAACATATGGTGATTTTGTGCTGATGCATGTGCTGATACTGGGACAGGTTTGGCTTTTGTAGTCCAAAATCAAGACACCTGGTTAAATGTTATGGCAGATCTGGAAATCTATGACAATCTTTCCGTTTGGATGAAATCTGCATTCTCTTACCACTTTCTTTGTACCACTTTCTTTGCCTTCATCATCATTGTGTCAGGCAACCTAAAACTAGTGTTAACATAATGTTTTTTTGTGTGATGACATGTACTTAGAACAAAAAGAAATGAAGAGGTTAAAGGGAGGTAGAAAGTATTGACTCCAGTGGCACACATACAGTAGAGCAGGAGTGTCAAACTCACAGCCCACGGCCAGATGCATCACGTACTGTCCATGCCCACCCCCATTTTAACAAAGGGGGGAAAGTCACGATATGTCATGTGATGACAACATGATGCCACAAGTTTGACACCCCTGCAGTAGTGGGTTCTGGAGCTTGAATTACCCAATGCGAAGAGGAAACATGCCAGCAGTTTGGGGAGTGGCGTTAGCCACACCCACTCAGTTGGCCATGCCCACCCAGTCAGGCATGCTCAGTGAGTGGCATCAAGCTGGCCACACCCACCCAGTTGGCCACACCCACCCAGTCGGCCACACACCCCAGTCCCCCAAGGTCAACCACAGCCCTGATGTGGCCCTCAATGAAATTGAGTTTGACACCCCTGGAATAAACAGGCTTCCTCATTTGTTGCCTGACTTCTCATATGTTGCCTGACTTCTCCTTTACATGAAAATAAGGGCTCCCCTGGCAGCTTCTCCTTTCCCAAGGTAAAGGTTTTGGCTTACAGTAACAACTATGCCTTTCGTCAAGTCCATCTCCAAGCTGGCAATATTAGGCCCACATCCATTTTCTCATCTCCATCATCCTGTCTGCGGGAGGCCTTTCATTTTGCTTCAGTTCTGAAGTGCCGCCTCGATGCCAAAAATGCCGCTGCAGTTATCCGAAGAAAAGTAAATGATCCAGCACGAGGAAGAAAGAAAATGAAATGAAAGTGCAAAGATCATATTACTCCGATGAAGGAAAACACTTTCCCAACAAAATTAGTGAAGCTGTGTGAATGTTACAGGTAGACAGGTTCCAGAATATTGAAGATGTATTTTAGAAGAGGTACAAACTATGATAGCACTGGCTGAACTTCTGAACATCAAATGAGATTCAAGCTTTCTTATCCATGTTATACATTGTTATCAAGATAAGATATAGGAGAATAGGAGAAATAGGATGTTGTTGGTAAGTGTGGGGCAACTGCCTAATCATGACACTTAAATGATTTATACGCTTCAGAAAAAGTTGTACCAAAAGTTACCCAAAGCTTTTGAAAATACAGCCAAATGCTACAAAAAAAGACAAATAACTTACCAGAAAACATGTGAAAAGAACAGAACTTCAAGGATACACATGCTTACATATAAATATTGTAAACTATGGTTTGCATGGTAGATTTTGACTCACAATCAGACACCAAAGTATGCATTTTGAATCAGAAAAGCAATTTTCTCAGTTTTAAGATTGGTTAATCTCAGCAGGTGACAACACCTGCTAACTTTGTCCCAAAGATACTTTTTCCAAAAGGCAATTGGACTTTCTTGGTTTTTTTTTTTCCTTTGAAAACATTTCGTTTCTCATCCAAGAAGCTTCTTCAGTTAGAACTGAAGAAGCTTCTTGGATGAGAAACGAAATGTTTTCGAAGAAAAAAAAGGAAGTCAGTTGCTCTTTATAAAAAGCACCTTTGGGACATCCAGGAGCTGGTTGATTGAAAATCTCCATAGACACCTGCCAACTTTGTTAAGTATCTAAGGAGGATTGGACCACAAGATGGAGGACTAGGGGGAAACTCCGCAGGCAGCAATACTTATATCATAGGATGCCAAGACTCAAACTCAACTTGAAGAAGATCTTACCTTTTAGAGATCTTTCAGAAATAGGGATTG
This sequence comes from Pseudoxyrhopus heterurus, assembly GCA_032468235.1. Taxonomy (NCBI): domain Eukaryota; kingdom Metazoa; phylum Chordata; class Lepidosauria; order Squamata; genus Pseudoxyrhopus; species Pseudoxyrhopus heterurus. The sequence continues at coordinate 36,777 of JANHJO010002922.1, forward strand.
CCTTTTCTTGCAAGCCTTAATTTTTTTCAGGAAGTCACCCAGCACCACTGGACATCCACATGCTCTATGCACATACCTCTTTTAGCACATGCTGCCATCTAGCTCAGGGGTCTCCAACCTTAGTAACTTTAAGACTTGTGGACTTCAACTCTCAGAGTTCAGCTCCTCGGAGTTGAAGTCCATAAGTCTTAAAGTTGCCAAGATTGGAGATCCCTGAGCTAGCTGGTCTGAACAGCAGGAAAGAAGCTGTTTGAGGGTTTAGGGAACAGCTTTATAGGAATTGAAGAGATGATACCATGCGTCTCTCAGTCATATTAAACTCTGAGAAACGGTCAAATCAATTACTCCACCTTCAAGTGTCCCAAGTGCTCTTAGCAAAGAGGGAATTTAGTGTTATCTCAATGTCAACCGAATTCTGTCTTCTAGATTTTCCTGGTGTATCTTTTGCCAGAAGGCAAAAGCTCATTTTGGAACAGCCACAAAAGAAGAGGATGCTTCTCTGCTAAGAAAAATGCGAAGATGGCCCCAAGCCAATCACCTGCAGCTGTTTGTGTTCTCTTTACGCACCTACAGAAATACACTTAGCAAAAGATAATTCAAATGTGTGGGGTTTTTTGCAGCATTGAAACTGCAAATGTATTGCATCTGATGCCAATAGAATGATAAATGGTATTGTACTAAATACACAGGGAGAGGAACAGGCTTTTTAAAGTAACATCATAATCCAACTGAGGTATATTATTGTAGGTAGTAAACCGGAGTCCCTTTCCTTTGCCATAATTCTCACCTGAAAGTGATTCACTAATGCCTGAATTACACCAGAAAGGAGGGACACATTCCCTCATCTGCATCAGAAAGCAAATTCATCTATTTTTGCATTTTCTACCCAACATACAAACCAAAAGTCAGCTAACCTTCAAGAATGTGCACTTTGGTCTACATAAAAGCACATGGAATCATGATAATATTGCTAGGGTATGTCACGTGACGTATAGTGCATAACTGAATCCACATTCTACTGAAGATGTGAGGATTTGAGTCACCGTTTTATGTTCTTTTGATGACTTGCTGTTAAGGTAGGTTGCAGGTAAGAGTTACTGGGGATAAATCCTGTAAAGTTGCTGAGAAGGTAAGCTACCTTATTAGCAGACTCTAATCTAGTGAACGGAGCCTTCATTTACTGGGACATTCCTTGCGTAGTGGTTTGATGTACGATTACTGTACATTCCCTTTAACCTTTTTCATCAAATCATGCTTTATGGATAGATTAGGAACACCACTGATTCAGCAGCACTGCAGTCTTTCCTTAAGGCAAAGAGTGAAAGTAACTATCGAGCCCAATCAAAATGAGGGGGAGATTTACTATCAGCATAATTTAATTAGCCAAATGAGAATCTGATGAGCCAAATTCTTCTGTTTTCCTCGTATGCTGGTTGCCAACAGAACAAGAAGGATGCTAAATACGTGGCTTTTAATCTGATTTTTCTAACAAAGATAAGGAAGGCTTCCGGTCTTGATGATTTTTCATTTGATGAATGCAAAACATATATAGAGTTCTTATACCCTGCTATATCTGAAATATAGAACAAAACACTTGACAAGTAGATGCCTAACACTTTGTTTCAAAGAAACAAATATGTTTCCTAAGCAAGGTTTATATTATTTTGTTGATAAATGTGGATGCTAAGATTTCTGATTTAACTTTGAATTGCATGTGATAATTACATGTGATATGGCTCCAGGACCTCTTACGTGTACTGCTCAAAATCTTAAAAAACATTAAAGGGATTGGATTAGAAGAGTCAGAGCATAAGACTGTAATACATTGGAGCAATATGTTAAGTTTCATTAACAATCCACTCTTAATCTCTATAATTGCTTACTCTACAAATTGGAACAAGTTGAAGTTAATGCCATTTAATTCAAATAATAATTCCTATATGTTGTGTTCTGACTCATTTGTTTATCTCGTTTTATTTATGTCAGAATTAGGAATTAGGGGCAAATTTTAAATTATCCCCATTTTGACAGAAAGGTATATAGACAGTATTCCTTTCTTCCTTGAGTATGAGGCATGAGAGAAATATGATCAAGCCAAATTTAATACCAGGATATATTAATTGTTATTTTTAAATGCCTGCTACAATTAAGAGACTCACCAGAGACACTCTTAACAAATTATCCATGGTTCAAGAAAATTACATATCAATGAATAGTCCTCCAAAATTTAAACTACAGTTTAAAAAAAATAATCTAAAAGCAATCAAGATAGATGGGACAAGGGCCTTTCGAAAAAATTATTTTTTTAAATAGCTTCCTGAAGCTCAACAAGGTACAAATGGATTGGATTTTGGAAAAGAGGGACTATTGCTGAAAAACAAGGTAAGCAGGCATCTCAAGAGAATAGGAGGCTATTATTAGTAGAATTTCTTGGAAGTTCTGTAACAGACATTGGTCCAGCTTCATGAAGGAGATTACTGGAGATGTCTTGATATTAAGCCATGGAGGGTTTCAAAACTAGAAAACAGCTCTTTGACATGGAACCTATTAGGAAGCCAATGAAAGTCCAAGTACCTATCAACAACTGAGCTGCTGCATTCTAGACTGGGTGAAATGTCAAAGGTTGCCCCATATAGAGTAGGAGAGAGAGGGCTGAGCCTTTCAGTAACTCTAAGAAAGGGGCCACTTAACAGCTCCTATCCCCCACAACCATCGACTGGACTTGCCACTGAAGAAGTAGGACGCAAAGATTCAACTCTTAACCCCTGGAGGGGGTACAGAAGGATGGTATGGTCAATGGAAGCAAAGTCTGCTGTAGCAAAACTAGGAAAGATGTACTTCCCCCATCCAGGTCACAACAAAGACCATCAGTCAGGACATCCAGCACTGTCTTAGTTCCATAAAAAGGGTGTTTTTATTTTTATTATTTCACTTTATTTTATGTGAACATATAATAGTTTTCTCTGGTAATTTTCTCTGCAATTGACTGTATAAATTACAATGGGAAAATTGGGATTTTGTTTTTCATATTTTCTTATTAGTTTGCATTTAATTTTGCTTATCGATTACAGTTAGGAACTTCAGTTCCACTTTGGGAACTATCTTAATATTGTAAGAACAATGAGAAAAATATTGGGTCACAGAAATACTTGTTATCCTTGTACCCATGAAAAATTTATACTATGAAATAATGGGAATATTAAATATCTGCTAAATCAATAGTAAAAGCCATCTAGACCTTTGAAAATATCATTACTTTGGACTTAATTCTGCTATAGTTGCTCTTCCAACTTTTGAAGAATAAGCGTTTGATGTCATCAGAAGTATTTCTTGGCACTTAATTTAACTTAAACATATTTTAAACTGTTCAACTTTGATTCTATTATTGCCTCTGATGTTACATAGTTGTTAAATACTTCAGAGGATTTAGTTCAAGTACCTAAGCTGGTGTTTTGTTAAGAAATTGAAAGAAGTTTATGAAATGGATATTATCCTAATTACATAAATTGTGGAATCATGAGCTTAAATGTTCTACCAAGCAGTGAAAAGTCACCTTAAAGAAGGTAAAAACTATTTGTTCTGATATTAAAGTGAGGTTAGTTCGACTGAGATTTCATTTAATATATGCTGGATACTTTGAGAATGGTTATTAAAAGTTGGATTCGATCTTCTTGCTCTCTCAGATGCAACATAAAAGTTAGAATATTAACTAACGTGTTCTAAACTTGTTCTAGGATTACCACATTTTGGATTGAAATCCATGGATCGTTAGCATAACTTTAGATCAATCATTGCTAGTTAAGAAAACACATGTTCCTTTTGGCTATATTCCCAGCATTCGGAATCTATCAAAACACAAAGAACTGTGATTTTGCATGCAAATAGATAGTCAAAAGAATTACTCTACAACATGGAAGGACAAATTTACACCTGATATACAGCCATGGATTTTTAAAAGGTATAAACTAACAACATTTTAATTAGTACTTCCTTTGAAAAAAAATCATTTTTATCTTTTTTTATTAGTTCAACACAATGAACTATTTTTAAAACTAACAAAATTGATTGAGATGAGCAAGGATCCATCTAAGTGTAACTTTTTTCTTGTGATCAAGGATCATCCTTAATCATTTTGGGGAGAGGTGCAATGGAAGGGATAGGTAGAGCCATGTTACACATGTGGTTTTAATGGGATTTTTAATTTGGGCCAAATTTAGAGTTATTTCTTTGTTTTGCTTTTAATCATGTTAAGCCTCTTTTATAATATTGGGTTTCCTTGCATTTTCTATTTCAAAAATGACCCAAAACTGTATGCATAAAAATATCCATAAAAATGGGTTTGGAAACTACAGGTTGCCCATTCCTTATCTGAAGACTAATACTTTCCAAATATAGGAAAACGCTGTCTTCACCGCCTCTTTTAAAGTAATAAGGGTGATATTATCAGAGTCTGTTCTGGGATGTCATAAACTAATGAAGTGGGAGATGATGTGAACTTTTTTTCTAGAATACTAGAATGCCAATTTGCTTGGCAAACAACTAGTTAATCACATTAAAAGTTAGATATTTCATGAAGTTTTTTTTAATATTATGCAAGGGGGAAGGGATAAAGAGTGTTTAGGGCAAAACTGAATGATGACAATTAACTTTCAAGTATGCCTGGGACCTTCCATTCCTATCCTACCCCTGTTGCATTCTACACCACCAAACCATTAGCTGGAGTTTCCCCATTGCATTGGGGCAAGTTTGGAGCATACTGAAAAAAAATGCAGAAAGATTGAACCCTTCCTTCTACAGCAGACAGAAACTATATATATATATATTACACACACACACACACACACACACACACACGGTGAAGTGGTTCTAACTAGTCTGTGTGGCAAATATGCAAAGCAATTTTAAATAGGAGATTTAAAGAGAAATGCAACTTCTATTTCTTCTTCTGTTTTAAAACCAGTAAGTAATGCTTTATCTACTTTTCCCCCAAGAGGTTTCTTGAGCTGCAATTTCTATCATTCCCAACAAACAAAGCCTGGGGCTCTCACTTGCTGATTATGGGGGTAAAAATAGGGTTTTTTATTTTAAAAAAAGGAATTGATTGTTTGGAGGTCTGAACTGAACTGAACCACAGTACAGTATAGTGCATATCTTGTGACATGTCCCACTTGTTCTAATTTAAGGGCAATCATATTATTAGTCCTTCTTCCTCTTACCCCTCCCCAAAAGATTTCTGACTTTACTTTCAAAGTACTGAACAATAGAATAGAATTGTCTTGAGGGAGGCTTAGCATTTTATTTGGGGTTTTTTTTTTTTTTTGAGGAAAGGATGTCAAAAGATGACAGCCTCTGTAAGAAAGTGGCCCAGTCATCACAACAGTAAAAATGTTAAACCAATAGAAAGAATACTGGGATAGAAAGAATGATGGCTATGCAATGCAAGTCACAAAACTTGCTATAATGTATAAAAATATATATAAAAAAGAATCAGGAAGAAAGAAACGGTATACAGACAAGCAGATTGTCTGCCACCACAATAAATGCAGCTTCCTAGCAACCCGAAGTTGGTACCATTTCCTGAACAAAGGAAAAGTATAAGGAGGCAAGTACAAAAACACTACATATATGTGAAAGTAACAAACACACACACATCTCCCCACCTTTAGCACACAAAGAAGTCCCAGCAATTTAGAGAGCTCCCTAACCAATGAAAATTACAATGCCAATAAATAATACTGTAAAGAATTGGAAAGGCCTCCAGTAAAAACTTAGGCAAAAATAGGATTACTTTAAACAGAAAATTGCAACTGGAAATGAAGTATAAGATTTCTTTGATATTCTTATTTTTCCTATGTTTAATACAACCATACTATTAGAGTTAGATTCTTTAGCACATCACAAACTTCCCAAGCTAGTTTTCTAAACACTTTTTCGTTGTAACCATAATTTTAAAAACTTTGGGTTCAATCTTTACTTTTCTAGCATTGAATTAAAATGTTTTTGCCTCTTTCAAGCTATGTTCAATGTTTTAAACTGCTAAGTAGTTGCTGCCTTACAGATTTGCCTTGAAAAGTTGCAGGATGTTGAATTTCCAACTTTCTTGGACTTCATTTCAAGATTTAATAATAAAATAATCTTCAAATGAAGAAACAGCATCCTATAAAGCGATCTTTTGAGGTGCACAGTCCTGGATTACCATCATACAATAATCCTTGGTGCTTCTGTTGAAATTCTGCCACACATGCTAAATTCTGGTACCCAATTCAGGCACCACCAGGATTTCCAAGATTACACAAGGCCCTGCCCAAACCTTTTCAAAATTTCTCTTCTAGCTAATGAGATTATTTAAAAATTATTTTTAAAAATGTATATCAGGTTTGGCCTTCTATGAAGCTGTGACATATCTGTATCCACAATTAATAATTAGGAGCTTTTAACCAATATTGGAAATTAAACATTTAGAAATTCTTAACAATTTTCCTTGAGACTTTGGAAGAATTAGCCAAAGAAAGTGAGACGTTAGGTGGAGACTGATCTTTTTTTGAATGAAAAATCAAAGCAAAATTCTTCATTTAGCAGAACATGACCTCCCTTAGTGATTAATCAAGAAAAAAGAGGGCAAAACAACAGATCCCTTTCTCTTCTATTGTTGTTTCTCTTGCTGATTTGGTAGTAATTTGAAACTGCCAATGGCACCGGCCAAAGATCATATTTAACTTTTGTATTCAGTTGATTTCCCTTATTTTTGAAAGTAACTTTATGCAGACTTCTTATTTTTAAAGGGAAAGGGGCCTTGTTACTTCAAGCTCCTTGGCAGCACTGCAAGGATCTATTATTAGTACCATCATTTCTGTAATACTTTCATGTCCACCCAATAGCATCTTGTTCTCTTTAAGAAGAAATCTATGAAATAGCTTCCTAAGCAATATAAACTGCATTGATCTCCAACAAATTTAAATGTGACTTTTCCCCCTCAGAGTTTTGTTTTACTGGTCAATGACCGAAATAAAATGATTGTGACTAATTTCCTAGTTTCCACTATTTCAAATACTGGTGTTTTTATTGTTTTTGTACATATATCCTTATACAGCATTATACACTGATATAAATTAAATAGCAAAAAAAAAAAAAGTACAGTTGTGAACTAGAACTAGAAATAATGGTGATGTTCTATTATGTTTGCCAAAGAGATAAAAATGTTTTGAGAAGATAGGTTGATACCTGATTTCTTTCTTTAAACCTTTAGAAATTATTTTAGCATAACAAAACAGAACAAAAGGAATAAAAACTAATCAGTCAGGTGTTTTGAAGAAGGCAACAATTTCAATGTACCATATATACTCGAGTATAAGCCTAGTTTTTCAGCCCTCAAAAAAGGCTGAAAAAACCACCCTCGGCTTATACTC
>JANHJO010002922.1:96196-110102 GCA_032468235.1 Pseudoxyrhopus heterurus
GAACAGATCTTCACCCTAATGAATTGAACTAATTGTCTCCTGCAAACACCACTCCCCTTTCGCTCCTCTTTATTCCCTATGAGAGGGGCCATTCACCGTCCACCTGTGGCTTTACTCCCAAGTCGACCCTTGTTCCTTAGCTGTTCCCTTCTCCTAGCAGCTCTGTGCATGCACACACTGGGAACAGGCTCCAGCTGCTCTTCTGCCCCGCTGATGTCCGACTCCGAAAGCAGCTGATAACTGTCAGACAGCCCTGGCCCCATCTCTGTCTCCGACGCAGAGCACTCGTCAAAGTCTTCCCCAGACTCCAGGACTGGCCCATGTTCCTCCTCAACCTCCTCACTGTCCAAATCTGCTGCCAGATCCACTGGCCACCGGCGGGCCACAACAAATACTAATATAGTGTTTTAATCATGGTTTGCTGAACAAGTCATGAGGGCCTGGTTTATTTATTAAGAGCTAATATAATTTGGTATTTACAGGTATTCATCACTTATCAACAGCAATATGCACTGGCAACTCCATCATTAAATGGCGTGGGTGTTAAATACAACATCACATACCTGTACCAACTTACAATGTCACTTCCGATTGTGGTCAGTAAACAAATCGCCACTGGTCCTTAAGCATGATGTCATGTAACTGCAACTTCCTGTTTCTTACCAGCTTCTCCACTGAAGTTGAAAATGACGATCATGTGACTGCAGAATTCCCAACAGGAATTCTGGGAGTTGAAGTCCACAGCTCGTAAAGGGCCATAGTTGCCCATCCCTGCTGAGAGATTTGTGTAGCCCCTCGCATGTATATTCTACAAGGCCTACCCTGCCTTTACACTTCAGGCTTGGCTGTTTCTGAATGTTGCTTTCTCTGGGCAGTCATGTTTTTTTAAACTCTGTATTTTAAATATGTGTTTCTCAACCTTGGCAACGTTAAGATGTGTGGCCCTTAACTCCCAGAATTCCCCAGCTGGCATGCAGGTTCCAAGGTTAAAAAATAGTGCTGTAAACCTTTCTGTAAATTTTTTTGGTGTTGGGCAGCCTCAAAATAAAAATAAAATTAAATTAAAAAATGTATGAATTTTTTAATTCTGGCTTCTAACCAGATCCAAACTTGCTTAACTTTTATTGAGATTGATTACAGTTTGTCTAGGTATTACCATCTATTACCATTTATGAAACTATTAACTACACTTTATATGTTAACAAATAAAACCTAAATATGATAGAGGTTAGAATAGTCAGTGAGCTATAACATTATGGGTTAGACTGGGAGTGCTGTGTAAACCCAGCATTTGTGATTTATTAACCATGGTTTACAGTTTAGCCTAAATGACTTGTTGTGAAACAAACCATGGCTTAGCCCAACGTCTTGTAGGCCCAGCCATACTTATTACTGTGTGTTGGATGATGATTCAGTTACCAAAGAGGTGTATTATAATTCTTTTAATGTGATCCTTCCAGTTATTATAGTTTTAATTTTACTGTAAATGTATCTTTGACATTTGATAGTTTTACTTTGCTTCGCTTTGGTAGGAATGCCATTATCAGCAACTTTTGGGTTTGTAGAATTCATTGCAATTAAATGCCATAAAATAAAGGGGGAAAGATATCTGAATGGGACAGAGCTAATTTTCTCCATGAATTTTCTCCATGAATAAATAATTTGAGTTTAATTGTGAAATACCATCCTTGGAATAGTGTGTTGTGACACATCCATTTTTCTATCATGAAATAAGCAACTTTCCTTTTTACTGTGGGGAAAAATGCCGTTCTAATTATGAAATCAGTCAAGCAGAAAACTATTCTGTTTTATACTGTGGATGTTGCTGCTTTTCAAACATGGAGTACATTTTTTCCTTATGGTGTAATAACGGTGGAAAAATAACTAATTCTACGTTCCCTCCCCAGTCATTTTATGTGAGAATGGATTGTTCCCAGTTCAATCTAGATGTTTTGTGAGATTTAGCTGTGTCTCTTGCACTTATATAGTTGATATAGTTGATAGTGGATGGAGTCACTGAAGTAGTCGGTGCGAGCTTAAATGGACTCCTGAGGATGGTGGAGGACAGAAAGGCCTGGAGGAATGTTGTCCATGGGGTCACGATGGGTCGGACACGACTTCGCAACTAACAACAACATAGTTGATAGTTGACAGCATATTAACATGTAATTTGTTTTAATCATGACTTGTTGTTCGAGCTACAGTGGTATAATTCACAGATAATGCTGGGAGTTGAAGTCCACAGGTCATAAAGGGGCCGTTATTGCCTACCCCTGCTCCAGAAGGATGTTGTTCCAAAAGTCCAGGGAGGGGGAGGATGGAAGATGTTTGTAAAAAAACATCCTGAAAAAAAGGCAATGGTAAACTCCTCCTATAATGTTGACAAAGAAACTCAATGAGTGTATATGTATGTGGTTCCATCCAAGTCGTGATTTATTTTAAATCATAATTTGTTTGAGTAAGCTACAAATATCTCCAAGTCATACAAATCTCATCTCATCCAAGCTTTTCACATGATGGCATAAGATATCCAGGAACAAGCCACTGGAGACACAAAGCCTAGCTTGGCCTCTAAATTCCTGCTTTCCACTGGTTCAAAGGGCAGCAGGAGCAGTCAGAAATCCACAAAAAAGGAAGCAAGAGCCATCTCACCACAATTATTTCTATAAAGTGGAGAGTCTTCCTTCTACTCACAGTCTTAAAATAAAGGATTGAAATATGTAAGATGCCCTGCTAATTGAGAAACTAGCCTCATGCCATTTTAAATTGCTCAGGGCAACGATTCTTGAATTTGCCCTTATGCTATTAGTAAGCTACACTGCACAGCTTTATTTTAAAGGAGGTTGGAATAAAGTGAAGAAAATGTGGTTTGTCCTTCACTGGGACTGAAGAGCCAAGAGGCACTAATATATAATGAGAATTAATGGCAAACTGTGGTTAATGACCCTCTGTCTATACCTCAGGCCATTAACTCCTCCCTCCCTGTTATTAATCCTTAGGCAATGCCTTGCACGACCATCTTTATTGCTAGCTCATAAACTCAACACTACAAAACCACCAAGCCCATTCTTAGTCTTCCTTTCTATATTTACTTACGTATGAAAACACTTTGTACTATAAAAACCAGTTTCTGTTGCTTATGAAAGAAAGGTGTCCTTTTTGGAAGCCAGGAAGCATTTTTCCCTGGGTGATATTTGTAGCTTATTCAACAAATTATGATTTAAAATAAATCGTGATTTAACATTTAAACATATATATACGCTCATTGAGTTGCCATGTCAACATTATATGTTGCCTTTTTTTTGAGGATCTGTTTTTTTTACCAACAAAACTTCTATTTCAAAAAAGATATTATTTTTAAAAGAACAGGTTCTTCCTGCAGCTAACTTTCACAAAATGTGCAAAAACATATCACTTGTTAAGTCTGACTTCTGATGCTATGTGAATTTAGCCATTCTGCACCATTCCTGCTTCTTGAGTTAACCCAGTTATACAGTACTGGTTAACTCAGCAAGCCATGCTTAAAACAAGCCATGTCTTGGTGCAATTCAGCTATTCTCTCTCATAACCTTTTAAAGCAGTTTGCCAAGTTCCTAAACAATTAGGAACTAAATATGTATGGTTTTTATGGATCTTAAAGAGTATAAGCAATCCAGAATCACCTCACAGTGAGATTGGTGGCAAAGAAATTTGACAAATAATGAATCTAAACTGAATACAGCACTGCAGCCTTCTTTATTTAAAATTATGCCTAAACATTAGTCAAACTGTTAATAAGTATCTGTCAAGTTAAAGATGTATGGACTTCAACTCCCAGAATTTCTCAACCAGCACTGCTACTGATAATTCTGGGAGTTGAAGTCCACATATCTTAAACTTGTATGACAAACACAGTTGTAGACAGTTCAACACGTTCTGCTGGAGTATGAAACTACTCTACTATTTCTGTGAACAAGTTTGATTTTGACTTATTTGAGTGCTAATGTGGTCTCCCCAGGGGGTTCAGGATTAACCTGTTCTCCTTAAGTCCATAGCCTATTATTGCTCAAACAATGACACTATCAGTGAGGATGGCTGTTCCCATATGGGCCCTTTTCTTTAGCTATACATTTTGCATAGCACAGTTTCCTTTTCAACCATCATGAGCTCATACTTCCTTGTTTTCTCATGCATCATTAAGCAAGACAATTCATCCAGTTTGGTGATTAAGGGAGATGATAAGCCTATTCATTTCAAGAATCTATTCCAAAAATACCTGCATGATAATATGCTACTATTTTGGAGGACGGGACTTTTTTTCTCAAACAAATTAAGTTAAACATAGCTGCAGCCATCAGCATCCTCCCTGGTATAGTAGCAAAGCACAAATTGGAATGGTCTATGTAGTAGAGTAGACCATCAGTCCAAGCTGAACAATGTATGATATGATACCTTCACTCTACCATGGCACTAAGTAGATTAGATCTCTTCCACCCTATTGCCTTTCCCAGTTCTCTATTGCTTTCCCTACACACTAAAGGTCTGTAGGTGGTACAGGTAGTTCTTGACTTACAACCATTTGTTTAATAACCATTCAAATTTAGAGTAGCACTGAAAAAAGTGATGTAAGACAGATCCTCACACTTGTGACTGTCACAGCATTCCCGTGATCAAAAGTCGGGCACTTGGCAATGAGCACATATTTATAATGGTTGCAGCATCCCAGAACCACATGAACACCACTGATGATCTTCCCAGGAGGCTTCTGACAAGCAAAGGGAATGGTCAAGGCTGGATTTGCTTAATGACCATGCGATTCACTTAACAACAGCAGTGATTGTCTTAAAGACCACAACAAAAAAGGACATAAAATTGGATGTGACTCAATGATCGCATCACTTAGTGAATGGAAATTCCAGGCCTAGTTGTGATCGTAACCTGTGATCATAAGATGTAGGTCCAAGGCAGGCTGGTTGCTGCTGCTGATTTCATGGTCAAAGAGATACAAATGCTAAGTGAGCAAGACTGATAATGGATGGAAATCTCTTGTCATTACTTCGTCATTCCAAAACTCCACCTTGCGTGGTTAAAGCATTTAGATCAGGTCTTTAAAAAAAAATCAACCTTCTGGCCTTCAAATGTGGATTCCATTTTTCCATGGCTTCCACCAGAATAAAGAGCCCTCAAGATCTCCAGTGAGTTTATTTGTGTGGCAGTGTTGTTCATGAAACAGACTTCAGATGTCCAACTTCAACCTTGGTTGTCCAAACTTCAGATCATCAGCCTCTGTCAGAATCTTGGTGCCAAACCTAGACTCCAATTCTCAGGCTTCTGTTACAACCACATTGAATTCAGCCATTTCATTTTCCTTTGACTAGAATCTTACAGGGAGTGTCCTAGCATCATGTGAGAGTTCATTCTGAGCTATAAGAATTATATAAATTCAGCATTGGGGGAGGAAGTAACTATGCCTATAATGTTGGGAGATAAAACATATCTGAGTGAGAAAGACCAGACTGTTCTACTGACCAACATCATCAAAGTATATCTTTTAACAGATAGGCATTTTCTCCATTATTCAGCCCTTTGTAATCCCATATTCATCTAGCTTTGTCTGTTTCCGCAAGGGGTACAATTTACAATTTTAAATGGTTGCGTTTATTTATAACATTTTAAAAGGAGGAAGCTGTGCTGTTCTCAACAATCTTATGTGTACCTCTAACAACACTAATTTGTCTTGTCTTCCTTACTCTTTGGGAAAAGAAATCTAATCAAATTCTTTGGAGTATTTTTCTCTGCTGTAATTTTGCAGTAAAGTTGGCATGGTGCCTAACCATGTCAAAAAAAAAAAAACTAAAGACAGGCAAAAAAAAAGAGAACATTTGAAGTGCTTCAATATAAAATAACAAGGAAGCTTTTAGCCACATTCATGTGCAGAAGACTATGAAAATGTTTACTTGCAATGTCGTTAGCACATGAAAAGATTAATCCAATAGGATAATACATCTCAGAATTGCAAAATTGTCTGTCTTGTTATTTAAATATTTTATGTAAATAGAACTCGATGGAATACTCATAACATTTAGATATTCTTTGAAACAAAAAGTCATGGTCCAACAGCGAGTTACTCAAAGTACTTCTTAGTCTTACTCTTGTCTTGCCCTGGTAATGAATGTACATTAATCCAGTTATTTATTTACTCTAAACTTTACTCCATGACAGTGGCGCCAGTGGTTGTGTCTGAGAAAGCCACTGGAAGCACCCTCATCACCTTCACATAAAAGGCTGGGTCCAGTGACAGCTGAAGTTGTGTTTCTCAGTGGCTGTTGGGAAATCAGCCAAGATTGCTACTGGCAGTGTTCCTCTTGCCAACTTAGTAGGCTAGAGGGGCCTGCTGTAGGTTATTCAGCCATCTCACAAACAAGATGCCATTGATAGCTTCTCTTATTAAAAACATCTAATTTTCTCACCGGCCTCACCAGAAGGTCTTCCACTTGTCATTGATAGTTTAACACAGGGACTTTTGATATGTGCTGAATTAAATGAAAAAGCACCTTTGAAAAGCACGGAGTACTGCATATGCTTCCTTGAAATTCAGATCCTCAGTCCATTTAAATATTGTGTAACCCTCAAGCCAGTTCAACATCATCATTCAAGGCCACTTTTGTGAAGGATCGTCTAAGCCATCCTATAAGTCTTGCTCCACTAGGGCACTGCCATTTTAGAAGTGTCCTATCATTTTCCAAGGAAGGCTTCCAACATTTCCATTTAATTCAAGAGTATAGTGCTTTCACATGTTACATTCTCCCATGGTTTGTCACAATTATGGATTGTTAAACAAAACGTCGTGCTGAGATCAATACATCAAACTAAGTCAAAAGGAAACAAACATCACTTGGACAGCCATTCTTTCCAACCCACAGAAATATTTATAAATTACAAAGATCATGCATAATCCATGACTTGCTTAACCATGAGTTACTTCATAAGCTGCAATTCTCCGAGTTCATAGCGCAGGCTAAGGTAAAATAAGGCAAACCATATTATGGTGCAATGTAAATGGGACAGATTGTTAACAATAAAGCCTCAATTCAATCCATGGCTTAGAGGGAGGGGGTTGTCCATTAAAAACAAATGTCTGTTAAATCCGATGTGATGTCATCTTCTTCAAGTAATGTAATTTCATAATTGAAATAAATGTCATTTGCAGTAAAACCTCATTTTAATCCACAACTCTTAATTTAATGGACATTAGTCCATTCAGTTGGGGCAAAGTCTGAATGAAAAACTGTCTTTATTTCATTGGAAATCTGTTAAACCAAAGTCCATAAAATTATGAGTTTACTGATTACACAGTAGTTAGTAAACTTATAATTTCTGAGGAGCATCAGTGAATACATACTGTATACAGGGCACACAGGCAGGCCACCTGAAATAATAACCAGACCTGTAGTGATGTATTATTAGTAACTGCCCCATTTCACCATAGCTTATTTATTTATTAATCATATTTATAACCTAACCAACTCAGAACTTGTGGGATAGGTGTAGAATTATTTTTTAATACAATACAATATAATGTTTTTAAAAGAGTCAATAAATCAGAGACTAACATAGTGAATGCCTCAGTAATAAATCCCCAAAGGCACAATATCCTAACCTAGCAACTGAGGAAAAAGTCAGATTAAAACTCATTTAAAGGATAGCAAAGTTGGCTCAACTGAAACTTCATGGTGTTATCATTCTACAGTGCAGGCACAATAATAGACAGGACCAAATGCCTAGGCCCCATCAAGTGCCATTATTTCAAATATGGGACCCAAAGAATCTACTCTGTCAGATATTACTGGAAGGGCATAAATAGTGGGAGAAAGGCAATCCCCAAAACAGCCAGGAAGTTTCATGAAAGGTTTTATGAGTCATAACCTTCACCTTGAATTACATTCAGAAGCTTACTGGTAACCTATGCAGATCTGCTAGCAGAGGTGTGCCCATGCACTAATGGCCTATATGAACAACCCCAAATAGACTGTATTGCAACACAAGAGCTTATTAAGGCATGAGTGACTGTAAGAAAGGACTCTTTAAGCAGGAACTGTGAGTCCAGCATCACCCGCAAAGTGTGCATCATTTGTATCTAGGGAAATAATTTAGAACTGAAGATGGAAAATTGGGTACCAGACAAATTCAGCCTTACCTGTTTAAGACTGTTCCTCTCCATCCAGATCCAGGCCCTTGGCAGCATCACTGGCAGCTCAGGGTTGAGTTACACAATAAGATAACATCAGCATATGGATGATGTCTAACCCCCGTGTCATCAACGACTTCCCCAAACAACTTCCTGTAGATGTTAAACAGGAAAAGGGAGAATGTTGAACCTGGTGGCAATCAAACTCCAGGGCCATCAGGCTTCACCTTTCTGCCCTCCCATCAACATTGACCATCATTCATGCCCTCCCACAATTAATCTCCAGCAATCAGTCCGGAAGCATATCATGACCAATGGTGTGGAAAGTCACTAAGATATCAAGTAGAAGTAGAACAATTGAATCACCCAGTTCTATCATAGATCACAGGCAAGCTTGATTGGTGCCTTCTTTACACTTTGATATCTTGACTGGAAAGGGTACAGATAATACAATTTCCTCAAGGCTCCTCTGAAGGTGAAATACAACCACTTTCAGGATGGTTGGAAACTGGGCAAAAATTGATCATTATCATCCTTGATGATGAACCTTCTGGACTAATTCCTCTTGGACAAGAAAAAAGGAGTCTATTGTAAATAGATTTTCTGATTCAAAAACCATGTTTGGGATCACTTGCAAAAGGAAAAAATAATAATGTGATACCTTTATTCAATGTTTGGTATTAAGATCTGCAATACGGTTTGCACTGTTGGCCGCTACAACTGCAGAACAAAATCGTAGGCCTTTAAATAAGTTACTAGATATGGAGAACAAAGTAATCAAGGGATTGAACACCTCTTCTACAAGAAAAGCTTTATGGCCTTTCAATATACAATAAAATATGAATAAAGGGAGTACGTGGCAAAGATGTATGTATGGCTATGTAGAGAGAAGATTCAGATTCAGGGGCAGAATATTATTTAAGGCATGTGTGGATATGCATGTAGTGCCTCCCAGGAACACTTTAACCACTTTGCCCATCAAATTCAGACCTCTGTACAGCCTTAAAACTATGCATGAGTGAAGAAATCGTTAGGGAGGCTTTCTTTGGCTATTAAAACACTAGGTTTAGGGTTGTCCTATAAAAAAAATAAGAAATAAACTTTTTGGAATTCACTACACCAGGGGTGTCAAACTGGATTTTTTTCAAGAGCCTGATCAGCATTGTAGTTCGCGGGCTGGCGGGGGAGATAGGACGGACGCCTTCTGCAGTACCCTGCTGGTCAAAACAGGGCCCCATGAAACGGATCACGCAGGGGCCTCGTGAGGCCCCCGCACGACCCATTTTTGGCTGGCAGAGTGCTGCAGGAAGCCGTGGAGGTTGAAAATGGGCCACGGGGAGGCCGCATGTGGCCCGTTTTGGCCAACAGTGACCTCCATGAGGCCTCCGTGCAGCCCATTTTTGGCCGGCAGAGTGCTGCAAGAGGCTGTGGAGGCCGAAAACGGGCCTCAGGGAGATCCCCCAGAGGCCCATTTTGGCCAGCAGAGGCACCGTGGGCCACTTTAATATTTTCAGGCCAGCCCCGCAGGCCAGATTTAAGCACCCACAGGCGAGATCTGGCCCGCAGACCTTGAGTTTGACACCCCTGGACTACGCCAAGATGTAATAATGGCCAGAAACTTGGACTACTTTGAGAAGATATTAGACAACTTCACAGAAGATAAAATTGTGAACAGCTACTTGTTAAAATAGCCATTCACTGCCTCCAGTGATGAAAGCAGTGGGTCTCCTGATAACAATTGATGATGAGTTTGAGAGGGCAATTGTTCAGCCCAAGGGCATTCCAACTGTCATCCCATTGGCCATTGTGAGAACAGAATGTTGGAATAGAGCAGGGGTGGGGAATCATGGCTGGCTCGGGAATTCTGGGAGTTGAAGTCCACAAGTCATAAAAGGGCCATGGTTCCCCACCCCTGGAATAGAAGGATCCGTTTTTAATCATCTGGCACAACTTTTCTTAGGTCTTAAGAAACAAACTCATAGAACCATACTTGCCAAAAATGGCAGAAAAGCCAAACTGCACTATTCTACAAGCGTAACAATGACCTTGTTTATCTGTGATGTGTCTTCCCACACCACATAGTCCATCTACACAACCTACCACAGTAAGATGTTTTGATTTGGGTGGCAATAAGCACATTTACAGCAAGTAAGTCCATCAATGCCTTACATTCAGTCTAATTTTGGAAACAGCAAGTTTCAGAACTTGTTAGTTCTGAATTCCAGTTGCTGGGAAATAAAAGACAATTGCATTTATAAACTACTTTTGGACTTCCCTTAACATCTGGATGGCTACTGTGGAACAGAATGCAAGAGTAAATAGGGCTTAAATTGCTTCCAAAAAGTCATTTTTAAGATCAGTTATAACAATGGTTAACACATTCCTTTGCCACCTGCCAGTATTTCAGGCACCAAAATCCTGTAACAACAGATCTGATAGCTTTTGGGGTAAGGAAACTAGAATCTATACTCCCAGAAAAAATGTAAGAAAAAGGATCCAAAATCAAATGCCTATCAGATTAAGGTTCTTTTATTGTGCCTTTAAAACTTGAAACAACTAGCAGCGAAATAGGTTTTTTTCTCCCCAGATAACGCAACTGATAGCTGTAGCAATCATCTCATATTATGTTTTTTATTATTTTTGATCACAAATTGACATCAGCAATTCCAAAATGCAGCAATCTCAAAACATAACCATTAGGGTAGTTGTTACATATTTAATTTCATGCTTCATTCAGCATAAAGCAGTTGCAAAATGGCCAAGCAGAGCAAATTAAGTAATCGGTTAGATAATTTCCTGCTTAATTGAAAGCAGGTAGGGTTTCCTCCCCCCCAAAAAAAGTAATAATTGATTTTGCTACTAATGAAATGTGTACCATTTTCTCTCTCAATCCTGTTACTGAACCAAATAACTTCCATTATTAGAAGCAGACAAGAAAAAAGGAAATAAGAAACATGGAGAGAAGGGAACTTCACAATGTAGCAAAAATGTTGGATTTCTTACAGGATGTAGGCACTGATATTTGCTGCTCTCTCTTTTGATTTCTCCACTGTATTACCTGTTCAATCTTTATTCATATAAACCCAGGAGAAACAAGCTGTAGATGTGCCATTAATGCCAGTGTAGATCAAAGGCTGAAAACATTTTTCCGAAGAAATTCTCCCTCTCATCTATAGCTTTCCTCCTGGTACAGCCATAGAGTTGCACCATGCTAACTAACCCCAATAAACATGATCCAGAGCTAATTTACAGGCTGGGATCACATACCATGATTTATTTAACCATAGTTTAAGTGAATCTCAGCAGGTTGGATTCACACGAGCCAAAAAAGAAATTACATGTCAGTTTAACACAATGTTTGATCGTGCCTGAAGCAGTATTTGAATCCAAGGTTTGATTAATCTAGATGGCCTGATATACCATAAATAAATGACAAGGGAAGAAAGGGGTGATTTATGCTGGATGACGAAGTTGTACGCTATGCTTCTGAGTGATTAACTATAGTTAAACGATTAATAGAATTAACTCTGCAATGGATTTATTAAATAGTTGGTTAATAATAGGACTCATCCTAAATCATCAAAAGAACACCTTTTACAAATATCACTTGAGAAATGTACTGTATCCATAAATTAAAAATAGTTTGCTTATATTATACTAATAGAACTTCACTGAATTTAAAAGAAACTAATTTCGTCCATCATTTATCTTATTCAAAAATTATCAAGAAAACCACATCTTGCAAGTTTTAAAATTGGACTATGAAAATACAATATTATCAACTCAAATATTTTGACAATCCAATTCTTCCTTTCCTTGGTTTTAAAATTCTTGGAAGAAGCTCTCTTCTGTAAAAAGAAAATCTTTATTGCAGTCAATGATCAGCACATAATAAAGCCCAGTAATATAACACAAGCTACAAGGATAAGGATAACCGCAGATCATAAAATTAAGTGGATGTATCATTTGGTCAGCTCCACATTTTACATATAACAAAATTTAGCTATCCTTAAAGTATCAGAATTGTATGTATCTGAAACTAAAAATGGTAAGTTGGACTAAATGGTCAGGAAATGTATTTAGATGTCGGGTTATCAATTCTGAGTGTATTCCAGCACAAAATACACAATATTATTAAATTTATTTTATGGTTTTGATAGTCTCTCCAAAGCATGGACAGAGACTTAATCCAAAAGGGATGCCTTAGCATCTCCCAAAGGTGCTTTTTCCAAAGGCAACTGGGCTTCGTTTTTCAAAAAAACAAAAGAGTAAAAACAAAGTCCAGTTGCCTTTTGAAAAAGTACCTTTGGGACAAGCATGACCTGGATGACTGAGAATATCTATAGACACTTTGCATCTCCTGTTTAAGACTTCTGTAGGAAGGGCATTAAATCAAGCCAGGCCAAATGCCTTCCTATGATTTGACTTAAGATATCTAGCAGATCAAAAGATGGTAAAGGATCTCTATTTGGAAATATATCCTTGGAAGGAAATGGCATGTCTAATGTGATATTGAAATTCTTTAATATCTTTATTGGCAACTTGTCTGAGAATGCAGAGTTAAGGAGAATCAAAGGAGCTCCCATTTTTTATTCACTGCTTTTCACTAGGATGAGACAAATTATCTATAAAGATGTGAGGTGTCAGACCTATGAAGCAAAGTATACTTTGGCCTAGTATGTAAAAATATGAGAGAGTCAGTTTGGGGTAGTGATTAAGGCACTAGACTAGAAACAAAAAGATCTTGAATTTTAATCCTACTTGAGGCACAAAGCCAACTAGGTGACCTTGGGTTGGTCACTCTCTCTCAGCCCTAGGAAGTAGGCCATGGGAAGCCACTCCTGAAATCTTGCCAAGAAAACTTCAGGATCTAATCCAAGCAATCACTAGGCATGATTTGAAGGCATACACACAGATGCAAACACACACAATATATAATATACCTTGGTCTCTATTTTACTAATGCCAACCTTATGGCAAAGAATCACATCTGAGACATAACAAAGAGTTGTAGATATGTTCCTTAGAAAATTAATGTGGGCTTTTTTAACAGGACAAAGGAACTCCAAATGCCTAATTGGGAACCAAACAATAACTGTGCTCTAACTTTTGCTGAGTACCCTTGGAGTGCACTACAAACAATGTTCATTTAATGTAAAAAAAACTATTGCAATCCTGCATCAGATCTCTAGGCTATTTGCACTAGGCCTTCTCTGTGCAATCTACATGAGATTGTGGCATGAAAGTCTATGTCTCAAATTCTTTAATCTGTTCCACGGAGAGATTTTTAGCATCCAAATAAGCCTTTGGGGCCATTTGGCAAAGACTCCCACTTTGGTCTCCCAATTAATTTCCAAGCTTTTGAGGCACAATAATTGGCCAGTTCCCAAGATTGCCTTCCTTAGACCAATCAGAGCCTGGGAAAATAAATTGCAACTTCTGCATACAGAAAAATCGTTTTGTGTTTCATCAATGTCCATTGCACGTGTAATACATACTATTCCCCAGAATTATCTCCAAAATCTAGAACTCCATCAAATCTTGTCTCCAATGTCTTTCTAGTAGACTAAACTCGATTTTTCTCAAGACAAGACTTTAGTTCATATGGTAATTTGTAAAAATGTGATGACATTTGTTTTCATCTATTACCTCTCTTTTACTACTATTCACTGTATTTTATGGTTTTAGTGCTTCTGTTGTCAGCTATCTTGCCTATATCTAGTAGAAGTGTGTGTGAGA
>JANHJO010002922.1:118969-133584 GCA_032468235.1 Pseudoxyrhopus heterurus
AAATTGCAGGCAGCTGGGAGCTGAAACTTAATTACTTTAAGTACAGTGTTTAGCCCGCTGCACCATTCAAGGCTCTTATTCTCACTTATTGACAGTTAGTTCTCACTTATTGACAGTTAGTTCTCACTTATTGACTGTCTCATGCAGCAGCCATTTGAAGTTATGACGGTGCTTAAAAAAACGTTGTGACCTATCCTCGTATTTGTAACCATTGCAGCATACCACAATCCTGTGATCATCAGTCACATGCTTCACAACTAGTGTGCACTTTCACTTGTAACAAGCGGAGTTAATATAGAAGGTGGAAGTAAAATCATAATTTGCAGTCACATGATTTTTCACTTAGCAACCACATTGCTTCTCATAGCAACTGAAGGGAAAGTAAGGTTGTGAGCCCCATTGTTGTCAAGTTATTTTTCAGCTCAGCATCCAAGTTGCTCATCTCACTTGTGATCATTAAGCAAAAACTACCTATATTTCACTTTGTATCTTTGTGGAATAATAAGATATACATCCAACAAATATAAAATATAAAAAGTGGCTAGCAATCAAAGTTGAGAGAAGTCTGTTCCTCCATTGCCTTATCTGTAGGCTTTGGATGGGCTTCTGGTTGGCCACTGTTTATAAAACACAGAACAGAACAGAACAGAATAGAACAGAATAACTTTATTGTCACTTTGAATGTACACTAATCAGCATACATTAAAATGAAATTTCATTGCATGGAGCTCTCAAAAGCTCATCACCTCCAATATACAATACATAAACATGACAAAATAAATAAATACAAAATTATGCATATACCCACATATATTATATGACACAGAGAAACAACACAGTCTAGTCTGGATGTACATGATGAGAAAAATGAATCTTGCAAGTTTACTGGACGGATGGCACAGGGAACAGAGCTGTTACAGAATCTGGTAGTCCTGCTAGAAATACTTCGAAATCTCCTCCCAGAGGGGAGCAACAGAAACAACTGGAACTCTGTTTGGTATTATGAAAACTAGTTTAATCTGTGACCTTTCAAAGATTAATATATAGCAAGATTTCTGAAACTGTTGCAGTTCTTCTCTTTGGGGGCCAAGTGCAAAATTTCAGACTAGTTAATCAACTCTACTATTACTTTATTATCACCCTTCACGAAAAGTTAAAAGATGTATTTTGTAACATCAGACAAGCCTATCTATGACATAGGAAGAAAGCTGAGATAGTCCACCAAGGATTCCTGTTGTGAGAGTCCTATTAAAATGTATGAGGACGTGTTCATTTCCTTGGAGGTTGCATAAAACAGTCTTCTTACTACTTTTTGTGTTTTGAACAAAAATATATAATATTCTGCATTTCAATCTACTTAATTTATAATATTACAAGCTTTTATTTTTGACAAAGGGAATATAGCTGATTGGAGGATTGGAGTGGATCTTGAATACCTGGCTTCAGAAGCATCACAAGTGCTTCCTCAACCCTGGAAAAAAAACAAAAAGCTTTTATAGATCAGAAATATACAGCCATCATATTAAAGCTATAGTGAATGTAGATTCAACCAACAGATGTATTGGAAGTTGTCATTCTACATTATGTTTATTAACATCTTGGCTTATTCTTGTCATTGCTTTTATAATTAAGGGAAATCTTTGAATGGTAAGACATCTTGATTTCTTTCAAATCCACATTCTACGTAACTAGCACTTTTTGATTATGAGTTCATTCTCACAAATCTAACATCACATGTTTCATGCTAATAAGCTTATTTAAAAAACACAATTATTTTCTGAAAATTACTTGAAGGTTAACTTGAAAAACTAGATGATGATGACTTTTAAGATACTTCCAATCTGTTGACAACAAGGCCCCAAATATTACAACCAGCAAAATATGGTGACTGAAGTTGCTAAGGTATCTTCAAAGTGCTTGGCACCAAATTATCTTCAGCTGTATTTTTCATTACATTTTATTTTTTAGAAAATCTATGGAAAGTTAAAACATTTAGTCATCTAGATTTCTTTTGCCAATGTTTTAAGTAAATAAAATAAAAATCCTACTATTCTGTTGCAACATCTACTCATCATAGCTGTAGGAAAATTTAAATGCAAGACACAGAAATAAACCATGGCATGCTCACCACCTTGAGTTATTTATAAAAATAATAAAGGCAGGAAATAAATAAATAAATCCCTTGCTTTTCCTAGAAGTTATTGTGCAGATGAAGCAGAGAAAAGAAAACTGGATATACCTTTAAAAAGAATGGGATAAAAATATGAATAGATACTAAAATAGCAATATCAGCTGCCCAGCTAGTGCCTGGAATAAATTGTCATTCATCTTATATCTTACTGTATATGCCATTGACAAAGCACTTAATTCTAATTGGGGTAAATGATAAATTGCTGTTGAGTTCTATAAGGAATCATTTGCATGGATGCTCAGGGATTCCATACTCAGCTAGGCTGAGCTCTGAATTAATCATAAGTTTTCTGTAAAAATGTTGCTGATGCAACTAATTCTGATGCAGAAAAATATGCAAATATAGCAAGAAAAAAAATCATCAAATATCTGCTTTGTCTTTGAAAATCTTTCTCTTGAGACCAAGACGGGAAAAAGTTTGCAATATCCAATAACAGTCGTTATTTCTCCAAAATATACTGTATCATTTGTACAATCATTGATATGAAACACTTAAATATTATTATGAAAAATATTTTTACCAAATGATAATTGAAAACAAATTATATGGGCAGAGAAGACTGTCAAAAATATTAAGGCACACATATGTTGGTTTGGAAATGTCAAATCTAATATAGGTTGAACACATATTCTCTCAAACTGTGCTGCAACTCTTTAAACCAATTTAACTTCTTTTTGAACTTCTGTCACTATCTTGTCTAGAATTTAACTCTCAGCACTACTGCAAAGTGAATTTTTTCTATTGATCCTTATTAATAAAACTTAGCTTATCATTGAAGGAGCCTTACTTCCCCATCATTGTACTTCTACTGTGTTGGGCAGTAAAGACACTTTTTACAAATTATATGGGCATTTTTCATTTTTACAAGGACTGCTGAAACACTTAACAGATAGCAAGGCTTCTTGACATGTCATACCAAGCCCTAAAAGGTTTTGGCTTACCAAAATAGGCACTCATCCACGAGTGGGCATAGTAAAAGAGGTCTGTGTAAAAACAAGAATCGGGTTTTAATCCATCTGAAGAACAAAGTATTTAGTAAAGTAAAATCAAATCAAGACATTTTTCTGATTCCTTGTGATAGAAAGAATATGTCAGAATGTACCCCATTCTTTGTTCCTGAAAATGTAAGAAGGCAAAAAATGTGTAACTTGCAGTTTTCTGTATGGTAAACGATTCCAATTCCCATTATCCTGAGTGGCCATGTAGGTTGTCTCAGATGGAAGTTTGAGTTCCATAGCATGAGTTATTTCACAGATTTTCCAGAAGGTCTGTAGTGAGCATTTGTACTTGTCATAACCCTGAGTGAAATAGAAATTACAGTTCACTATCTTGTAGATTTCTCACTTTTAACAGACTCTAATTCCACAAAGCATGAAAACCACTATTAAAACCCAGTTCAGCCCATTGACATTAATTATTTTTGCCATTTTGTCAGGAAAGCCTGTCTTCAGGAAAGTTCATGCTAGAGACCATCCCCTTCCTTCTACTGTAATCAACATTCAAGGTATTCTGGTGTGCTAGGGAACCAGTCCAATAGATAATGTGAAACCAATAACTCGCATGCATTTTTGTGGGATAGTTAAAGTGAAGGTGTAGTTAAAGTGGAAAAGGATTGATTTGATTTATTTTATTATGTCTTTGATAAAAAAAATACTCAATCTTCCCCATTAATTATAACCCTTTTCAGAGGACAAAATAAAGTCTCTTTCTTTCAGATTTCCTTTGCACATTGTTCTATCCTAGGTGATCTTCCAACATGGATAGAAGAGGTGAAACATGAAATACCTTTTTCTTATAGTAGTTATTATCAGGCCTTGGACTAGCCTTGTCCAAAGGATTTTGCTGCCTTTGTCAGTCTGCTTCATCCTTTGCTTACCCATAGATGCTATTGCTTGAAGCTATTTAGCCAAGTGAACAGATGTCCGTCATTCAAATCGTCCATAACAATAAGAGAACAATAGAGTCAGGGATTCTCCTTCCATACCATCCTTCTCATGTACCAGAGTTTCTTGCCCAGTTTTAAACTTATTCTTTATCTATATTTAAATTTTAATGTTGTCACAGGGAAGGGATGCTTCAGTAATTCAGTAACATTGTAGCTGATGATAGAGATAAAATCTTTTGCTGCATCTATGCTGGATCCCTCTGCCAAGCTTTGTCCTGTGCAAAAAAATCAGTTCTGACCATTCAGTCTCATGGAGCCTCTCCTTTATCGTCTCTCACTAGAATATCTGGTGCACTCACTTTCAACGAAACAAAAATCAGACTGTTTCCACCCACCTACCTTCCCCTTCATTGGCATTATCTTGGATACATTCAAATTAACAAATTACTTCTCATTGTTTTTAAGCACCAATCAAGTAGTATTAGTACCTTCCAAATTCTCTTTTATCACAAAACAAAAGGGGAATGAGAAGGAGAGGAAAATAAAATTCAAGGGTTTGGTTTTAAGCAAAGAATTAAATTCCTTCCCAGCAAGAGGGACCGTGCATTCAAAGATATGAATAGGGTTGCCAGATGTCCCTTTCTAAGAGTTGAAAGGAAGGGGCTCCTTTATTAGTTTATATCAATTCATCCTAGAGCTAGAAATATAAGAGAAGCTCCTTAGAGGCCTAAAGTAGCATTATTACCCAGCCAAAGAAGTAATTAAAATTCCTTCCTGTTGATACTTAGATGTGGCAATAAGAGACTTTCCTAAAATACAGGAGCCCCAAACGTGTTATTATAGTATAATACTTTGTATAGTAAATAGGTGATTAACAGTGCAATTAACCAAATAGTGAAAACAGATTGCCAGTTACCAAAAATGCTGCAAATTTCAATTTAACTTTGTATTAAGTCAATCAGATGCTGACATTCAGCTGGACAAATATATAGAATAAATAGGCAACTGAATTCCACAGATTACAGTACAAAGCAAATGTACTGTATTCATTCTTCTTTGTTTATTCCATCCCTGTGGATTCCCATTTCCCCCAAAATAATCTTGACCAAAGATCACTTTAAGTTCCCATCTATTCTTATTTATATCTGCTCATCTCTGGCAAGTCCATGACTGTGCTGCTGGTTGTATGATCTCTATGGATATTGGATGGTCTGTCTCATGTAACCCAATTCTCCCCATATGTGTTTTTGATCTGTTAAGTTGTTAAGTCAGATGAGCTTTTTAACAGCCAGCCAGATATTGTGTACTTTCAATTGGCAATAAGACAGAATAGAGATTTGAAGGGGAGGAACATTGAGTAAAATTTATGAAGCTTAATTGTGCTACTTCCAATTATTAGCTCTGCTCAGACGTTAAACTTCAGCTATTATTCGGAGGGCTTCCAGTTGGGTAAAGAATGGAGCCATTCATATATTCTTGCTTCTTCTTTTGTGTGTCTCTTTAAAGAACCCCAGGGATCTAGTGACCCCAAATTCCTTATCTGCAACCACTAGTATCTTAATATACCATTGATTTTTGTCAGAACAACCACCAAAAATTAACAATAAAGTTGGCTGCCATTATAAAGTGAAAAATACGGGGAAACTGCACTGTAAAACTAAAATAAGTTCATTTTTAAAAAATCAATATTAATTTTATTGATTGATATTTATTGATTGATATTATTTCATTATATTTTAAATCACCCAGAATTGCTTTAACAGTAAAATGGACAACATAAAAATTTAATAATAAATAAAAATAAGAATAAATGATGGAGACCATGGAAAATCCTGGTCCTGCTCTGTAGCATTACCTCATCTACTATATTCTTCATCCCAGCCATTTCCCAAATAATTAAATATTTAGACATGGCTTTTAGCTACCCAAAATCTCCTTGTCTAAGTGCTTCCCTAGAAACTTCAACTAGCTTGTTTTCCAGTTTAAACACAGACAAGGTTTGTTTCACCCTCTCAGACTGCCTGGGAGTTGTGGCAGGTGTTGGTTAGAATAACAATGAGCCCACTCACCTTTCACTTAGATTTTATTGGGCTCTCCCTGAAGCATAATGGCTGAATATAGGGAACTTTCAGTCTTTTTATCAAGTGTGAAGGCATTACCTTGGGGGCATGAACACTGACAGTTTTACCCACAGAAATTTTAAGAAAACTTTAAAAATTGAAACAGATCCTAGAAGGTCAGCCAGACTTCAACAGAAAATGTAAATGTATACTAGTGGTTCTAGTTACAAAAATATGAAACATCCCTACATGGTAGCAGTGTAAGGGGGAGAAGTGTTGCCAGTTCAGTAGCCAGAATTCATTTTCATGAAGCCTTTCCTTTCCAGGCCTTTTGTTCCAGCCAATATATGTTATGATATCAGAGCCCACTTGATGATAAAAATAATATGAAGAGGCATGGATTACATTCCGAGAGAGAAAAGCCATGGGAAGAAAAGAAAGATGGGAGACTTCCCCATCTGGCATAGCAACTTACTCATTAGACTTGACTTTACACACCTAAAGTAATAGTTTGAGATACAACTGAGAAAGGTTCAGATTAACATGAACACAATATATGTTTCTTCTAGCCTCTCCAGGAATATTAAACTCAAATGTGATGTGTTGTGTTGAGCCTAATGTTCTCTGAGTCTGTCTTCACGTAATCAAGGAAAGGTGTAATATAGATTGTCCTTTTTAAGTACAAATCTAAACCCATGTTCTTTTGGAAAGGGGACAGGGTTCCTTGCCATATTTGGGTAGAAATCTTGATGACCAGTAGATGGCAATAAAGAGATGCCAAAAACACTTAATTCCTTTCTGCCTTCCCGTGGTTATAAAATCTAAGTTGTTATTAAGAGCTGTTCATCCAAGTATTGCAGCTAAATGGCAACTGTCAGACAGTCCTAACAGGAAAAAATGGCTCTGTGAACCTGGAAAACATGAGCTGATATTGACCAAAGATATTTATTTATATTTCTCTTGTGGATATGTTATCTGCTTTTGCTTGAACACCACTCAGTCAGATTATTTCAGCAGTCTAAAATTCTTGCTCATAGAAATCACTTTGCATCTGTTATAATCATATATTTCATATTTATACACACCCTTAACTAATAGTAGACCACACTAAAACAACCACACTAGATAGTAAATCCATAAATAGATATTCCCTTTCTACTTCCCAGTTGCAAAGAGCAGCTCAAAGAGCCACCTGCTAAATTGTGGTTCCCTTAAAAAGCACAAGGGGTGAAAGGAAGCAGAGGAGGTATGAGCCATGATATCATTTCCTGATGCTTCCAGGTAAACGGTCTGGAGGAAAAAACTCCAATCCTTACAATGCAGAAGGCTGGCCTGATGGTATCTTCCTGTAACAGTTGTTTGCTTGCTTTTGCCACATTAATGGAGTATGTTGGAGGATAAACAGAAACTGGCTGCAGAAAAGGGAACAGACTGAACCATCCCTCAACTGTTGTTGTTTTTTTGTCTTCTCCATTCCCAGAAGAGAACGAAGAGAAGCAGCCTCTGACAAGTAAAGAGGAGGAAGAACGCCGCATTGCTGAAATGGGGCGCCCCATCCTAGGGGAGCACACAAAGCTAGAAGTGATTATTGAAGAGTCCTACGAGTTCAAGGTGTAGTATGTAGACATCTAATGTCATTATTACCATTAATTTAATGTATTTAATTCAAGCACCATCTGACAGCAAACAACTATTAACTTACTCTAGCTCTATTCCGTATCAGTCCTGGGTAACCTAGGATTATATTTTGATAAAGTTCTCAACATCCACCCCCAAAATGTGCCTATGCAATTAGAATTTTGTTCTAAGAAAAGGCAAATTGTGCGATTCATACAAATTATAGCATTGAAATAATTTGGCTAATTTTTCTAATGTTTTTATTTATTATGTATTTATTTATTATGTTGCAGCATCTGTTTTAAAGAAAGGATAAAGATTTATCCTGTAGGAAATTTTATTTCATTAAACTTTGCCAGCTCACTTTTAAGAATTATATTTTTAAGGAAGAAGAAAATGTCTCTTTAATAAAAAGCTTGATCTTTCTATAAATATACTCAAAGTATAATTACATTCATTAAAGTTCTGCAGCATTTATTATTTAATTAACTGGTTTAAGCAGGGAAGGTCACTCTAAGGACTGAAATCTTCATTGGAGCCAGAAGTAAATCAATCAGCAGGGAATCAATGAATAAATCCATTGTTTAATTACATTTTAACCAGAACTGTATCAAGCTCACAACCATTGGAGTAACTATTTCAGAGCTTGCGGCATGGGTGAAAATGATCCATAAGATTTTATTGGGTTTGGTAATGGGTTCAAATCTGTGTGTTCATTTGTAGTAAGGGATCTATTGATTTCCCTTAAACTTGGACTATAAGGATTAATTTGATAAATCAAGGGATCGTTTCTCATTTTAAGATGTTTTAAAACAGCTTTAAATACTGTACTGTACCATACTTTTTATTTACAGGGGGAAAAAAAATCTTAAATAGAAATCTATCCATTCTTCTTTGTGATTTTCAGGATTTAAAGGGCAACAAGTTAAGTAATTTTGAACTACCTGGACCTTAAATATATATATGGTTGTTTCTTAATTCAGAATGTCCTTTTTCGCTTTGCCTTACTTTATTTAAAACTTTCACAAGGTACTTAACTGTAAGCTGTTCAAGAATCTGCTGAAGGACAACAACAGTGGTTTTATCTTTGCCCCCTTTATCTTAATAGACCCAGCCGAGATCTCACGTGATAGCAGCCCTATGGAAATATCCTGGAAATATCCCGAGAGCCTCTTTCCTCTTTTCCCATTGATCATCACCTGCAGTGGACGTCTTACAGCAGTTTAATCCTATTCTCTCTGTCAAAGATTTCAAGCCTCCCCGAGCTCCTGACTGCTCGGGAACAAAGCTTGGTATGTAGTCCCTGGAAAGGTCAATCATTAACCTGCCCTCACAACAGTTTTAGTTAGATCAAGGCAAGGAGGAAAACTAAGGAAAAAGCACTTTCACTTAGGAATGAATTGTTCGAAATGCCTCTTGTACATTCAGTGCCATTCTCTTGCAGCTCAGCACTTCTGAGTTCCTGCGTGTATTCATTTCCCGTCAGGCATAATGGCCTGGTTGGTCTCCCAGAGATCTGACCTTAAGTTTATTCTAGACACAACACTATAGGCCAGTCCATTAATTATGAATACACTTGTGTGCATAGAAAGGCATGGATAGGCCGGCCTGGTAATTTTACCTTGTTCTTCAGGCTTACCTTAATAAATAAATTAGGGACATATCTTTGTGAAATGCCTTTGGAAGAATAGAAGGAGGGGGAAAAAAAACCCTTTGAGTCTTAAAAGCCTCGACGTTCAAAGATAAGAGGATTGGTGACATCAAACGCTTTTATTCCTTCCCCCTCTGGTTTGCATTATATATGACGGAGTATATTTTTATATATGTGTGTGCGAGTTCGGGAAAGGAAGACAGAGCATTGGATATATAACAAGCTATCAATAAGACATTTATTTCCATGAGTTATTGATAACCTCATAGCTCATAAGTGACAAGGTAAAGTAGACCCACGAGCAAAGTATGAAAGGCCATCAATAACAATTGGAAATAAATGATGTCTCAAGAGCCTACCCATTGTGTGCTGCGTTTCTATAGTATCAGGTTAAGTTTCAGTTTCAAGCCGATGTTGTAGCAACCTGAAGCTCTAGCTGAGGTAAATGGCTTGTGGGGAGGGGGGGGAAGGAAGGCTAATGGGCGATGGAATCTTAGGGACTATATTTTCACAGTTTGGGGAATCATGGGAGATGGTGAACCTGCAAATTAGAGGAAGGCAAGGAAAGATGACTTCTTTTTCTATAAATTAAACATGAAAAGGAACATCTCCAAGTAGTTATTCTCTGTCAAGAAGGCGTTGAAATCATGGTCCTTAGAAAGATGAAATTGATCTCAAGCTCTCTTTTGGCATTCCCACAAGGCTGGCAAATCTCATGGGCTTTGGTAAATCTGTGGGGTCCCATTCATGTGAGCTAGTTTCGCATAATTTCTTGGCTGCTGAGCAGTCTAGAAAAGAAAAGATTTCCTTGAAGGCCCCCAACATGGCTGGGGAGTTTATAAATCTGTGCTTTTCTTTACTAGCCACCCAGAGTCATTTGATAGTGAGATGGGCGGTATATAACATTAATAAATAGACAACCTTAACATCCTCCACAGAGACACATTTTGGATGCTATAGCTCAGTCACATCTTACAAGGCCACCAGGCCACCTCAATTAATACATTTGAATAGGTCATCCTAACTGTTGCAGGTCCTGTTGAGTTGCCTGCATTTAAGGGATTTTATTGGCTCATATTATAAAACAGTACTTTTTTATATCTCCAGTTAGGTGATTCAATACATTATCAAAACTAAGACGAGTTACAGAGGTACTATTGATTTGGACTTTTAGATGGAGACTCCCCAAACTCTGACCCTATCGATATTAGATTTAGAAACACTTTGGTTGTTTATATTATCAAAAAAAATGGGGGAATAAACAGAATGATTTGAAAATAAAACCATAAAAAGCCCAGCCAATCTCAAAAAACCGATACTGCCAAACCACTAATCCTGTTTAATTTCCTACACCAATTTGGGGATTATTGGCCCTCTCCAAACTAGCATGCCCAAACTTGTTCCCTCCAAAGATCTTAGACTTCAGCCCCTCCAATTTTCGCTCTTCAGCTATCGTAGCTGGAGATTATGAGTGTAAAAGTCCAACTCAAAACATTTAGAGGGCATCTGTTTAGCCAAGTAACTCTGCTCTCCAAATAACAAGTCACTCATTTAACCAATTCTGATCCAAATTCAGTAGGAAAAGGAATGTTTTTTTTAAAAGAAAAAATGTATCAGCATATCAGTCTATAGTTAGAATCAAGCTATCCCACTTTGAAACAAAAAGTGTTTTCCTCTTTTATTTCCTTTCTGGCCTGTATGAATGGGAATGTCAAAGAGTTCTGTTAGACTTCAGTCAACAGCAACTCATTCCTGGATGCATCTCCCTGCTGAGACCTCTCTCCCTTAGGCTTCCAGCAAAGGACAGAAGACAGGCAGAAGCCTCTCCATTGTTCCCCAATCCACTTTCCTCATCTGCTAAATTACCACCTGTCATGCCCATGTGAAGGGCTTGAAAGAAAAGACCAAGACAGTCCCAGGGCTGAGGTTCACTTGCAATTTGTAACACCTTAATAGCCCAGCCACACCAGGTTTATTCCTGTTTGGTGCCACCTATTCTCTGTTCTCCAAAGGCCGACCATTTAAATAGTTTTATTTCCACTGGTTTATGTTCCACCAAGAGTGTCTTTCCTCAATAAGCAACCATCACACTGTGGTGTGAATGTCATAGCACTTTCCCCCCATTTTTTTTAGGGGGAGGGATCTTCACGGGGCTGCTAATAATATATCCTTGCCATGAAGAGGCACCTGTGTCGTAGAAGAGAAGGTGGGACCTAAATGCGATCCACACTCTTAAAGGTTTTCTCCACCCACCCTTGGGGACCTTGTTCACTCAGGAAAGACTCTTATGAGATCAGGAGATTGTGTTATTATCCTGTCCTCCTACACCAAGAAGGATGGGGGGGGGAATCATTTGTGGGGAAAGGTTCTATGACGTTCTAAGAATCATTGCAAAATCATTACAAACACGTTTCAAAGATAGTCATCAGAACAAGAACTGTGGAA
Organism: Pseudoxyrhopus heterurus; assembly: GCA_032468235.1. Taxonomy (NCBI): domain Eukaryota; kingdom Metazoa; phylum Chordata; class Lepidosauria; order Squamata; genus Pseudoxyrhopus; species Pseudoxyrhopus heterurus. The sequence continues at coordinate 130,819 of JANHJO010002922.1, forward strand.
CATCGCCTAGGTTTAGCAATGGGCTGGAAGAGAGAAAAAGCTGAAATTAAGACAAGAGGACGATGCTGTTAATAAATAGAAAATGAACTTGAGAATTGTTGTACCACCTATAGAAGGAGCAACTTTGCAGACTGCAGAGTGCTCCACACAGCTACTGTTGGGATTGCAGGTGGCAGCTGGGTGGCAAGAAGCATCTTTACATAATTACTTCTGATGTGACAGCTGCGTTCTTTCTTGGGTCTGGTGCTAGTTATCCATGCCCTGATTGCTTTCTATCTTAATTATTGTAATACATGTAGGTATGTCCTTGACAAATACCTGGAAGTTGTGAAACACAATAGCTAGGCTATTATCCAAGTAAACTTCAGGGATCATAGGATAGCAGAACTGAAGGATCCTTCGTGGGGCCAGTTGCCTAGGGCAGAATTTAAAGTATTGACATGGACCATTAAATTGTTGAACATCCAGGGGGATACATCTCTTTTAACAAAGTTGTTTGGTTGTTAAGACTTGCAGGAGGGACCTCTTGAAGATGCTCCACTCTTCTTTCTGGCACAGAAGACAGTCTTTTCTGAGCTGTACTGGTTGCCTGATTGCCTCCAGATCCAATTCAAGGTGTTGGTTATTACCTATAAAGCCAACATTATGGCATGGGTCAAAGTTACCTGAGGAATCATCTTGGGCCACGGTGACAGGTAACAGAGATGGGAATAATGGAGGTATAATATGGCTCCCACATCCTTAGCCAGCTCCTACAGTGGCATTGGCATCTGTACACAATCAGGTGCGTTGTAACTCTAGGGAGAGATCTTTCTCTTAAGAAAGTGCTAATCACACTTGGATTGAGAGGTTTTTTTAGATCTGATATGAGGATCCAGAGGGAACCTTCACCTGAAATGAGATGGCATCCTCCTATTCAATGAAGACAAGTGGCTTGTGTGGATGATCTTGTTGTGAAGATTTAGTACACTAGTAGATGGTGTGAGGAATTGTGGGGTGGTTGAGCCAATATGAGTAGCACTTTGGGACTGATGCCTCCAAAAGTGAGATGATTGGATAAATATATAGATAGTTGTATTTTACTTGGTGGCCTCCTGTATGTGGAGTTGTACTACTGTAGTGGGAAGACTAAACTGTTCCCAGTTGTGACGGGTCATGGGATATTATAATGAAGGAATTCCAGGTGAAGGGGGACTGAAACATGATTGAGGATCTCCACTTCTATTTTAGCTGTCCCACTTCTGTGTCCTAATGACTAGCCAGTGATTTTGATCTCAAGTTGCTTATTGTAAATGCAATGTCCATTTACAGTAAGATTTTCCTTATCTCCAAGTGTTAAGAGTGTTAACACTTGGAAATGTTAATGAGCAGAGATGCCATACCTATAATCAAGGCTTCTGCTTCAGAGGTGACAGAATGTGAATACTGGTGTATTAAAGTTAGTCATAGGTGTACCAGCTGCACTGTCTCTGGCAGGATCTTTATCCAAAATTTTGGATCTATTTTTGGAGCGAGAGTTGGGGCATGCTGCCAAGAACTTTTTGATTGGGGTAGGATAGAAATAAAAAGAATGAATTAGCCACAAAAGACATGAAAAGTGAAAGGGTTAATTACGCTTAAATCTTCTAGCTAAGAGTGAAACTAAAAAAACAACATTATTTCAAATTGTAATATCCAAGGAGGATCAACTTGATTGCCAGAATGAAAGCTAATAAATATTAATTCAGTTTACACTCAAGTCCTGGTGGTCACATGGGCACAGCCATTTTATTTAGAATATTCTTCTTTTAGGAAGATTTTGACTTCCCAATTTGAAAAGGCAACAAACAAGTGAGTAATTTCTATGAATGATCACGTTTAGGATCCAGTTTCAAACAAACTTATTCTAGATCAATGCTGATCAAAGATTATTAAATGAGTTGGAATAGCTGAAATAGCTTCTGCATCTAACACTCAAAAGCATCAGCAAGCATGTGATAAAGATAATCCAACTCAAAAGCTGGCACACACTCTTTCCATCAGGAAAGTTCTGTTATAAACAGGGATCCGGCTAAAACATAGCTGAGCAAAAATTAAACAGGCACTTATAGACTATTTTTTTAAAGAATTTAAAACATTTTCAGTGCATCAAGACAGATGGTTTATTTAAGTTAGATGTTGATATAGGTAGCCCTCGACTTACAACAGTTCATTTAGTGACTGTTCAAAGTTACAACAGCATTGAAAAAAGGGACTTATGACCGTTTTTCACACTTACCACCTTTGTAGCATCCCTGTGATCACATGATCAAAATTCAGATGCTGGGCAACTGACTCATACTTATGACTGTTGCTGGGTCCCAAGTTATGTGATCCCCTTTTGCAACCTTCTATCAAGCAAAATCAATGAGGAAGCCAGATTCAACTTAACAACCATGTTACTAACTTATCGACTGCCGTGATTCACTTAACAACCATGGCAAGGTCGTAAAGTAGGGGAAAACTCACTTAACCAATGTCTCACTTCACAACAGAAATGTTGAGTTCCATTGTAGTCGTAAGTCGAGGACTCCCTGTATTTGTTGTACAGTATTGTAAAGAGTTATCTACAAGATACAGCATAAGGACTGTAACAGCAACTGTGTCGGACAGACAGGCTGAAGACTGGCAGAGTGCATCCATGAACACCAACTAGGGAGCTGCAGTGGCTCAAAGTGGTAAGAACACAGTACTGCAGAACTGCAGATCAGCAGGCGTTTTACTATTTGTTGGAGAGTTTTGCAAAGA
>JANHJO010002924.1:22743-38927 GCA_032468235.1 Pseudoxyrhopus heterurus
CCTGAAACCTCGAATGGCTCCCGTTTTGAATAGCCTCCCATTAATTTTAAAAAGGCCCTGCTTTGCTGATGTCGTAATCCTGAACGCGATCCTCAAGAAAAATTAAATTTTATCCAATTCCATGTTAACCTGTAACAGAGATGTAACCATTCTCTCAAATCAGTTTGGGCTTCACTTCCTGCTGTGTCAGCATCAGCCCTGACCAGCCTTGTTAAAATTGTAACTCCCATTTCTTTCTTTGGTTTGTCTTGCCTCCTCCTTCTAAGGGTTGAGATAATGAGACAGACTGGTCCAAAGTCACCCAGCTGGCTTTCGTGCCTAAGGCAGGGCTAGAACTTGGGGTGCCTGGCTTCAAGTCCAGCTCTTTGACTGCTTGAACAAAACCCTCCTGCTTAAAAAAATGAAAACAAAGCAACCCCTTGGAGGATTGCCACTCACAATTTGAAAACCCTTGCTGCATATTATATTGCAGAAGGCATGAAAAAAAAAAACAGACCACAAAGAACTGCCTCATTATATTTCAGCTTTAAATAATGAACGTGCGATCACATACGGGGAGGGGCAGTGGTGTCACTTTTTGCCACCCTGGGCCAAAGACACCAAAGAAACGCAGTATGGGTGTATCTGATTACGCTCCTGTGGGAGAAACATTATCCCCTCAAGGGTAGCTAAAGCATTAGCAGGATGTGGAGGTAGAGAGGCAAGAGTAAATTGTCCACCTGGGTGGTGTAGGCTTCTAAAAACGACACCAGGGTAATGGAGACCAAGATCCAGGAGTAGCTGGCGTTCAGGTCCACAGAACTGTCAAAAATCACAATCAGGGCGACTGCAATGATTTGGGCAAATATGGCCGACATGGTTCCTTCAAAAGTTTTCTTGGTTCCCGGCCACTTGACTTCCCCCATCGTGCTGCCAAAGATGGAGGCCACCGAGTCCCCCACGCCTACAGCCAGAACCCCCGCGTAGGGAGCCAAGGCTCCTGCCCCCGTCAAGGCACCCTTGGGGGCGCATGGCCTGGGCACCAGCCACACCGGGAAGGACATCCCAAGCAGAAGGTAGATGTGAGTCAAGATCAAAGGCCCGCTGTCCCGCTCGTCCAAGAACAGCGAGAGCAACTGCCGGAGCGTCTGTCCGAAGGGCTTGATGGTGAAGTAGCGGACGTACTCGAGCAGAATGAAGACGGCCAGGCAGATGACAGCTGCCACGTACAACAGTTGCCGGTCGTAGATCAGCCCCGGGACGTACGTAGCCACCACGATGAAATGGAAGAACTTCCGGGTGATGGTTGAAGCTTGGTGTTTTTTGGAACCGGAGGACCGCGTGATGTTTTGGTAGAGGACTATCGCGCAGGCCAGAGCAGCCAGGAGGGTCCAGTAGCACAGCAGGTAAATTCTGACCTGGGTTTGGGAGAGCAACTGGAAGAGCCACGTCAAGGGATTCCTGCGGATCAGGCGGTAGAGCCAAGGCATGACCACGCCGAGGCTCAGGACGGCGGTCATCATGTGGAAAAACATGGAGGAGGTCCAGGTGGTGGAATCCATGAAGAAAAACAGCACCGCAAAGGAGAGACCCAGCAGGACCACTCCCACCAGCACTACCAGGAGGAAGAAGTCCACGGGACTCCCTCGGTTCTCGCTGATGTTCAGAGAGCGTTTGATGAGCTGGTTGAGGATGAAACTGAGGCCAGTGAGGATCAGCAGGGCCTCCCCGGGGGTGAAGCACCGAGGCAACAGGTACAGCAGGATCATGCTGAGGTAGACGAAAATGAGCAACACCTCCAACACTTCGATCACTTCAGAGACGGTCAAGGAATGCTTCATGGTGTAGATGATCAGTGTCCCGGCAATCCCGGAGAGCACACAGGTGTTCGTTGGCACTGGCTTGGTAATGCCCAAGGCGATCACCGAGAGGAAGAGGGCGATCATCATGCCGGTAGAGGCCACGATGATGCCCAGGCGCTCGAAGTACACAATGCCAGCCACTCGACACCTTTCCTTCATCACGATGCCCAGCAAAGGGATAACCATGCAGGAGGGGAGGAGGCCGCTGTTGGCCGTGGTCCGGAACTGGAACACAGCCCCACCCAGGCGGAGGAGATGGTCCCACTTAAACTGGATGTAGAAGGCTTGGACGGCGAGGACGAGAGCGGACCACGAGAAGCGGTCCCAGACCACGCTGTGCACGCAAAGCACGATGGCAAACACCATCAGCGATTCCACCAGGACCGGTTGGTTCCACATGGCGACGGTTACGTCTGGCAAGCGAAGGATCTCTGCAGCTGTCCGGGACGTTTCAAATCCAGGGACTGTCGGGGCTGAAAGCTCCCTCCCTTGTTCGGATCATCCCTGGAAAAGAAAAATCCGATCTTTTAAAGAAGCACACAGTGGCACAATGGGGCATCCCACATCACCAGCCAGCTGCCTTACCCGCATTCTTTTTAACAAGACAGAGCTGCGGCTCTCAACGGCCCGAGGCCTCCCTCGATGATTATTACGGATTAACAGAGTTGGAAGGGACCTTGTGGGTCATCTAGTCCAACCCCCCGCCCAATTCTTTGGCACCCAATTCTCAAGATGCGACTACCACCCCCCATCATCCCCAGCCACCCTCGAGAGTCCGAGCCCGGCACTCCCAAGTTGGAAAGCGCGCTGCCTAGCCTACCCTGCGGGGCTGTTGTGAAGCAGATCGTGGGGGAAGAAGAGGAGGAGGAGGAAGCCAAGCGGCGCCGCCCGCCCTCCCGCCATGCACACCCCCGCCCTCTCCCGGCGGATGGGCTTTTGGGAGGAAAGCCGCCCTCCGAGCCTTCGCTCATCCTCGCCCCGCCTCGTCGCCTCCCTGACTTACTCACCCACCCGGGCGCCGCCATCTTGCGGTGGCGACGGCGCGCGCCGGTGACGTCAGCCGGGCACGTCCACGCATACGCCCGCGGGAGCGCGCCGGCTTTCCTAACGGTCGAACGGGGGAGCCCAGCGCGCAAGCGCCGCCCCGCCTTCTTTTTTTTTTTCCAACTGGCGGCCCCGCCCCCTTTTCCTCCGCGCGGCTCGGCGGGCGAACGAGGTAGGCGGGGGAGGGGGTCACGTGGGAGGGGAGGCAAGATGGCGGCCGGCGGGCTGTCTGCGAGGTAGGGACCGGCGGAGCGCGCGCGGTCGTTGTTGGCGCCCCTGAGGGGAGAAAGTGGCTGAGGGGGGGGCTGAGCCCGGCCGAAGCCCCGAGCCTCGCCCGCTCACCCCCCTCCCGAGCTTTGGGGTGAGGGTCTGCGGGTCTACCCCTAGCGAAGCCCCCCTCCATCCCCTGCCTGTGTTGCTGTCCATTTGAGGGCAGTGGGGCTTATTTATCGCGGTGCTAGTGCACTTGGGGGGACTCCTGTCAGAATCCTGTCAGCCTACCCCTAACCGCCCACAAAACATGACGTGCTGACAGGTCCCGCCAACTGGACTAGCACCTTTATCGCTATTTATTTGAAGGGATAAGCCTCCCAGGTCCAGTTGGACTCTTAATGTACACACCTTCCTCCTTTCCTTCGCTTCCAACAACAACCCTGTGAGGTGGGAAAGACGTGGCTTTGGGGGCCCAAGTCAGGACTTGAACTCAAATCTTTGGCTTTCCAATCTGGCAGCCTCTGGGGATGCCCCAAACTGGGGTAATGGAATAACACCTCCCCCCTTGGAAGGAAATGAATAATAATTCCCATTTGAGTAGGAAGAAGGCAGGAATATTAAAGATATAACATTTTGAGTTGCCCAAATAGATCCCCAGGTAGGTCTCCATCGGTTCTGCTAAAGAGACCCCACAGGAAAGGATGCTCTGATTTGAACTTGAGCTCTTTGATTTGATCTTATTTGAATTTGAGCCCTTTGAACTGACGTTTCTTTGAAAAAATAGGGTAATTGATTTCAGCTAGGTGGAAATACACAAGGAAAATATTAATCATGAACTTTCGTATGTATATTAATGAGATGTTACAGGAAAGGATAAGAAGAATATACATATAATATAAATATAGGGGTCACAGAGTAGTTAAGAGAAAGCAAAATAGAACCCCGAAATCCTTTGTAAAAGTAACAAAACAATTTGTTTTAAAACTGTTACTTTTACTCTGATAGAACCTCCCATTTTGCACCCAGGAAGTTTAAGAGTGTCTAAAACCACAGTTGTGCATCTGCCAGGCTCAAACGTGCATTTGCTAGCCTCTTGCTCACCGAATTTTTGACTTGCATTAAATGCAACCTGCTATCAATTCATAATTTGCCCTAAATTGAGCATCGCATGATTTGAACATGAACTAATTATGACCTACCTGTATGTATAGAAAGGCAGGATGACCTAATAATTGTTCTGGCTGTGCATTCTTTACACATTTGTGCTGTCTGTCATTGTGACCGGTGTAAGCATATGGTCCAGTATCTGCTCTGCTTCAATGGTTAGGCGACCTAGGCATTGGTATTTGAACATAGATCTTTTTAACGTATATTTAATTCTGTTTTATTAATTTAGATGATGAAGTGTTAATATGTATTGCTAGTCCATGTGTGATATGCCATAAATAAATAATGTACTATCTGGGCATATGCCTATTCCCCTTGATGGTTCTCAAAGTTGGCTAAGTGATGTGTTCATCCCTGCACATGAGAAAGTGTACACTAGTTGGGTTGGGTTGATCCTGTGAGGTGGGCTGAGAGAGAAGGGCTGGCTCCGAGTCCCCTAACTGGCTTTCATGCCCAGAGAAATAGTTCTGTGAGATTTTAAAAGACTTTAAGGACTGTGTGGCTTTTATTTTAAGGAGCAGCAGAGAACTGTGGACGATTCTTTTGGGAAGATCAGCTTTGAGAGAACCGGTAAGCAATGTTGGCTTAGGCTGCTTCCTTTGAAACCTCTCTAGTTTAGCGTTAATCATGGCAGCAATAGAGGGAGGCCTCTTTGATTGATGTGTTCAGTTAGGTAGATTTCTTGGGTTAATATTTTTGGTTCCTTGAACTAACAAAGCAAGATCTCCACGAGGAATGTGACAAGCATTGGCTCAAAACCGACAAGGACGTTGATTTGAACTTTAGTGACCTGTAAATTCGTTATACCTCATTATAATATAAAACCCACACCTCCTGAATATGATGAGCATGAACGAGATCATACTAATAGCGATAGCACTCTATTTATATACCGCCTATCAGGGCTTGCAAGATGGAATGTTACATGCTACATCCTAGAACCTCTGAGCATGTGGTGCTATTTCAGAGATGAATCAAATGATGTTAACCAGTGAAAGAGACCACAAGTCTTAAAAGTTGCCAAGATTGGGCACCCCACTGTACAACAACGCTTCTTCCATCTATCCTGCTTTGCAAAACTAAGCCAACAGTTTTTGACAGTTGAGGGGAATCTCTGGATTCACCATCCTCTTGTCTTGATTTAGGCGCAGATCGCAGAAGAGTTGAATAAACATTGGCAGAGGTTGCTTGAAGGACTTTGTTACTACAAACCGCCCAGGTACGGTAACCAGGTGCTGGGTATCCAGCACAGCACTCAAGTTAGAAAAACAATGGGTTTTTCTGGTCATGAACCTACTTCCTCCTCTTAGAAATTCACCTAGTTTGAAATTTTAGCAGAAAAACAGCAGATAAAAAGTAAAAGATTTGTATAACCCCTCCCCTCAATGTTATTTAGATGAACTCTTAAGGGTTAAGGCTTGATTCTTAGACTTGGCTACAAAGATAAGTAGGCCCCCTACCTTATTTTTCTCTGGATGTTCTTTCTGAATTTGGTCATGTGTAGATTATTTTATCTTAGATTTCCTTTAGGGCTTTATAATGTTTATGGAATGTTTGTGGATATAAAATTATCCAGGTGTTAGATTAGTTCCCAATAAATTAAACTGAACAACTATTTCTTACGTGTAGTTCCAATTCAGCAGAAATCGTGAAAGCTGATAAAAACGTTCCCGCTTCATTGAAGGAACTGGGACTCCGAGTCAGCAAGTTTTTGGTAAGAAATATTTTCAAAAGTCGCTCTGCCTTTTTTGCTCTGCGTGTTTCAGGACGGGGGTGGAAGAAAATACCAGAATTGGAGAGGAGTTGGTTTTCCCCAGCCCTACTGTTTGAGTGAGGTTTGTGTCTGGAACTTTTGAAGTTTAATCGAGATACTTTGCACAACTTGGAAGCAGCACTGAAAATAGGTGTTGTTCCGTTCTTCGTTGTCCTATCCCTCTCTCCTAAAAAGCATGTAACGTAGCTAAAAGTTTGCCTGTCATTGCAGGGTTTGGATGAGGAGCAAAGTGTGCAGCTCTTACAATGTTACCTTCAAGAGGATTATAGAGGGACTAGAGACTCGCTAAAGGTGGGTAACGGCGCACAGTCTCTCTCTTCTCCAGAATTTCTGTTGACAAGGGTGTCTGTGCATGGCTCTTGAAGACTAGGAGTTTATACAGTGAGTTCTCACGGTGATGCTGTAAGCGTGCATTTCCACTTGGGGGTGAGGTCCACCTCAGAGGTACTAGCCATAAATACTAAGATTCATGGAAATTCTAGTCCCACCTTAGGCTTGAAAGCCGACTGGGTGCCTTTAGGCCAGTCTCTCCCTTTCAGCCTAAGTGACTTCATAAACTTGTGGGGGGGAAAGGAGGAGGAAGCAATGTTAGGTTTGTTCACCTCTTTGACTTATTTATAAAAACAATAGATGGGGTAAAACATACATACATGCTATTCATTCCTTGATGATTATAGCTAAAATCTAAATGGGAACATTCCTTTCCCCGTTGTTTGTGTCTCTGTCCAAGCCTCAACTCTTTCTGACTGATTCCTTGCACTCCCTTTTTGTTTCTAGACTGTGCTGCAAGATGACAGGCAGAGCCAAACTCTGCTACTGAAGGTGAGTCTCCCCGCCATCCTGCCATGGGCCCTGCTCCCATCTCCACTGCTTCTGTACCAGGTCTTTTATTGTGGTGGGGGGACGCAGGTGGGGTTGACTCGATGCAGCAGAGAGGATTGAAGTTCCAAGTAACAAATGCTGGCTCTTGCCACTTGCTCCTGATTTGCCCCGAGTGGCTTCTTGTTATTATTTTGGATAATATTTTTATCCCCCTTTTCCAGTGAGAAAAAAAAAATTATCCAAAAGCCCAGTGACAAAACAATAAACCACAATCTATTATGACGATGATGAAGAACAACATTGTTCACAGATAATGTACCGGGCTGGGTTAGTGTGAAAAAACAAATAGCAAATGAAATCCCTGCTAATCAGAGGTTCACACGGAGTGGAACCTGGGAATTAAGCAAAGAGACTGCAGGGAAGCAAACACGAAAATGCAAAGAGAGCTGCTGTGATAAAGAAAACAATGTGTGTTCACAGATTGCTGATTACTACTATGAGGAAAGGTTTTGTATTCTTCGGTGTGTTCTTCACATCCTCACTTATTTCCAGGATGAGAGGCACCCTTACATGGTATGTATTGGCTTCCTTTCTTCATTCTTCTGTGAGCATTAAATGGCAGCTAAAGTACAAGTGGTCTGTGTTTAGTGACAACTCATGTAGTGACTTTGCAGTTACAACAGTAATAAAAAGGGAACCAAGATTGTAAAGCCAAGAAAAGCTGAAGTGAGATCATCAGAGCAGCTCCTTTGCTTAATGTACGAGTTGCTGGACCTACCCATGGTCACTAAATGAGGACTCCCAGTAGAAGACTATAATCTGAGTCACCAGGGCTCTTGGCATTCCCAAAAGCCTTTAATGGTCTTTGAAAGGGATGAAATTTAACCTTTTAAGGGAACGTAAAATACATTTTTATTTATTAGTTCTATCTCACCTTTATCTTTGGTCAACTCAAGGAAACATCCTGCCCCTGTGAGGTGGGCTGGGCTGAGAAAGAGGGAAAATCACCAAACCAGCTTTCATGCCTAGAGAAAGACTAGAACTCACAATTACAAATTTCTAGCCCAGCACCTCAGCTAACGGAGCAAACCGGCTCTCGTTATTATGAAACACACAGCCGATAATTTTATTAACGGCACTTCAAGTACGTTTAAATGTATGTGAAATTATCTTTGACTCCTTCTGATATTCTGGTATAATGCTAAAAAATGGCATACAAGTGCAAAATGGATGAAATAGTCTCTTTAATTTTTTTCCCCACCTTGGTTTTGCTTCGAAGGTCCCGTATTCGCAGTGTATGGAAAAGCTGGATAAGGAACTGGTTCCTAATTATCGGAAACAGTTTGAAGAGCTGTATAAAGCAGAAGCGCCTACGTGGGAGACCCATGGAAGTCTGATGGTATTTTTTTTCCCCCACTCATACTTTACTTCCATAAATTGTGCAGTGCATTTCTAGTTTTGTAAGGAGAGTGGTACGTGGATGGTAGCAGGATCGCATTTACATTTCTCCTGAACAAAACTTTTTGTCCAATTTGACGTGCTGCCTTCTCTACTTAAGAAATCTCAAAAGCTGAGAAAACAATGGGAAATGATACATTATTTAAAAAAAAAATATTGGGAGGATTCGGGGGTTTTCCCCCTCCGTTCTCTATTTGTTTATCAATCATTAGGTATAGCTACAGTTTGCCTGCTCAGACTTTTGAAAAGGAGGTAGTACCATTTATTGTCCTACCAGACCCTCTGTCTAAAAATCCTCCATCTGCCTGTGAGCAAAGCTTTGAAGTACTAAAGAGGTTATTGAAGAAGAGAAGGATTAGGGGGGAACATCATAACAGTCTTCCAGTGTTTGAGGGGCTGCCACAAGGAAGAGGGGCTCAACCTATTCTCCAAAATACCTGAGAGCAGGACAGGAAGCAATGGATGGAAACTAATCAAGGAGGAATCCAACCTGCAACTAAGGAGACAGTGGCAGTGAGAACAATTAACCGGTGGAACGGCTTGCCTCCAGAAGTGCTCCATCACTGGAGGCTTTGAAGAAGAGACTGGACACATTAAAAATAAAAGGAAAAGAAGATAAAGAATATTTTCAAGTGTGGGAACTCTTTTACAATTGGCTGGAAGATGAATACAGAAAAGCTGAAGCGAAGAAATGATCAAATTACATAAGTTATAATGTAGTTACGGATAGTGATCAGAACCTGTATGTAAATCCGTGCATATAACGTTCAATTAGGTGGTTATATCTTTTAGTTTAAACGTGTATAGAGTAGTGTAATTGTGGTGTTTGTGTTTGTATTGTACCGTTTGTCTCAATTTTGTTTGTGTATTTTAATTAATAAACTTTTTTTCAAATCTATGAAAATGATCAGCAGAAGCTGTGGAGGAGGTAAGGTCAAAACCAGCAAGATGATGGACAGATATTGTGATGAAATCTCTATTTGAAAGGATATACTACAATCCCATCTCTGCTCAGGACCAGCAGATCTTCGAAAGACTGAGTTGTACATCACAATGCTGTGCCTGCCATTTTGCCCACCCGTACACTATTCTGGCACTATTGAGAATAGTTGTGGGGTTGGTTTTTTTCTTCACATACACATCTCATCATAAAGCAGGGGTGTCAAACTCAAGATCCGCAGGCCGGCCCATGGGGCTAGCTGGAAATATCAAGGGACCAGCTTGCAGTGCCTCTGGCTAAAACAGTGCGTGTGGGCCCCCTGCACTGCATTTTCACCCTCCATGGCCTCTACAGCATCAAAAATGGCCAAAAAATGGGCCCAAAACGGACTGAAAACAGCTGAAAAACGGCCCAAAAATGGCTGCAGAAGGCCATGGAGGGTGAAAATGAGGCATAGGGGCCCCACCCAGACCTCCCATGCCCCATTTTGGCAGCAGAGTGCTGCAGGAGGCATCCGTTTGTACACCATGGTTTATACCACACTGCATAAACCCAACTGTCAATAAACCATGATTTGCAAAGTGAATTAATCCAAATACGATCTTGCTTCTATCCCTCTGTTAATGCAATTTAGGATTGCATTGGCTGTTTTGGCTGCTGCCACCCACTGTGGGCTCATATTTGATTGTCCACTAGGACTCCAAGATCCCTCACACAGTTACTGCTATTAAACCAGGTTTCACCTAATCTATATCTGTAATTTTGGTTTTTCTTGCCTAAGTGTAACACCATACTTTTCTCTACGTTCAATTTCATTTTGTTGATTAGGGCCTAGTGTAACATACCTTCTATTTAGTGGCAAAAAACTATCTTTCATCTGGATTACATATACACTGGAAATCGGCTCTGGAAGGCTGAAGAGGTCACTGGTTTACTATTCAACACATCTGAAACCCATTCATTACTGATGGAAATTTTCAAGGGAACCTCCCTGCTTTTTCTCAAATGCTATCCAATATCAAACATTTCCATTTTAAACGTTTTAATTTTTATATTCACTGCCCACAGGAGAATAAGCACATTTCTATGTTTTTAAATGCAATAAAGTTTCCAGATATGGCTGCCTTAGAAAATCCTGATAGGGATTGCTGGAGGTAGGAACCACCCACACCTTTAATCAGGTGCCTTCAGGATTTCCTAATGGTTTTATGTTAACCTCTGATTACTTTTAGCATGTGAAACAGAGGGCTTATTTAGAAAGCACACCACAAGGCTGTCAAAACTGCCTAGGTTTATTCCTATGCTACCCCAATGGGTGTTGGCCAGGGGTGGTATTCTACCAGTTCGGCCTGGTTCGAGCGAATTGGTAGTTCCGTTTGGCCTGGTTCAAGTTGGCAACTTGAAGACATATCAACTTCCACTCCCAGAATTCCCCAACCAGCAGTTCCATGTCTTCAAAGTTGCCATAGTTGAGAAACACTGCTTTGGAGTATCAGATACTTCAGAGGTCATTGTAAACCTTTTTAAACAAGTGTCTATACTTAGGAGATCTTGCTTATGAATTGGCCATGTAGTTACTATTATAGCCGCGTTTATTTCTTAAAGCAGTCTTTGTGACTTCAATTGTTTGCACATTTCACAGAGGTAGCTGTACTTACAAAACTATAAAAAACACGATAGGAATCTTATGGCTCATTAAGTTTATTACAGTATGGAACTGTTTGCCATTCTTTCTCAGCTTATGCCAAATACTTGATAGACTTGATGGAAATCTGTTCAGAGTCTCTAGCTCAACTATTGAATATATTATCTGATCTGCAACAGAGTTTGGAAATTGCTGAATCAGGAACTCTACCAGTGTGCTAAAGCTTGGTAGGAACTTAAATTCAACTTTGAACGTATTGAAAAAGCAATCAAAGAAAAATGGAAGAAGTCTTGTCCTTCTCTCCTCTTTTCTTCCTCCAGTTGAGAATATTTTGCCAGCAGCTGATCCAAACTCTTATAAACATGTTTTAGAAATATAAGAGAGGAGGGAAAGAGGGATTAACTGACTACTAGATGCTTATGCCCCCAAGTGTGTGTGTGTGGGGTTCTGAATTATGTATCTTTGGTGGTGGTGTCATTTTCAATTTTCACTACTGCTTGATAAGGCAAATTATTCTGTAGTCTGATCCTTCCTTTAGAAACCAAACTGTTTGTTGAATTCATTTGCAAACATAGCTGAACAATTTCTACATAAACTGATTGTGCCCCTTCATCGGTTTCAATGCAAGGTGAAGTAAGCCCACATTTTCATCCATATTAATTTGTGAAAGTTCAGAAACCATTGTCCAAATTGTTGATTAGATTTAATTACTGGTTCTCTTGTTGATAATTCCAAGTAAGCTGAGGTATTATCTGTGATGGATCTCAACCAACATGGAGTCCTAGTTCTAGCTCCTTTCTACATACATTAAATTTCAGAAATTGCAGCTGCTCTATGAAGAAGAGATTCTGAGATTTGAGAGAGAAGGCTAATTGTAGTACAAGAATTCACACCATACTGTAGTTTGTTCCTCCAATCTTTAATGCACATTTCCCAAGAGAAGAAATGAAGAACGTTTTTGCAAGGTCCTTTATTTCCGGGATGGTTTTGAGGGCATCGTTGATCAAGGTGGTGATGCAGTGACTATTTTGAAAAGAATAGGGCATAAATTTAAGAGCCTCTTTCACTTCTGATGGGTTTGTGTTGGAAAACTGACAAAAATAAAATTTAGTAGTATGCAAATACGAGATTCTAAAGTTTGATAGAACTGGGAACTGCAGGCTGCACACAGTCAAACAGAGAGTATATTTTCTGTCTCTGCTATAGCAACTTGCAAAGTCTTAATGGACAATGGAGGGGTATGAGATTATCCTTTTTTTCAAGCTGAAAGTGGCAACTTGATGCTTTTCAATAGGAAATTATCAATTAGAAACTTCAAATGTTGTAGATGACCCATTAAATGCCCGAAGTGGACTAAATAATTCTTTGCTGTGTCCAAAATATTGTATTCTGTATTTTCCTGACTCAGTGGTCTTTGGAATGTGCCATTCTATTACAGATGTACTTTGGCCCAGCGTACCTTTCTTCCAAATCAACCTAATGGAAAAAACAAGTTTCATGAATGAAAGCGATTGTCTTAAGACAATGCAGGTTGATTCAGTCAAATGCAGTTAAATCTCAGGTTTCAATATGATTTCAATGCAGGATTTAATCATATAATCTCATTTTATAGTTTCTGAAAAATTGCTGCATTTATATCCACACTGCAGTTAGCAAAATAAATTCAGTCAAAAACTAACAAAATGTCTCTCAAAATTCCATGCCTTGAAGACGTAAATCCATTCTGTGGAATCTAAATCACCTTCATTAGTGGAACACTGAACTGAATGCAGACATTTTCTAGAAATTCTTCCCTTTCCAAATTCAGATTTCCATAGAAAGAAAGAAGAAGATGCTACCAAATTCTGTGGGATAGAAAAGGCTTTTGCATAAAAATTTCTAAAGGTGAGGTGAACTTGTCTGTTGTTTTTCCAAATACTAATCCAACACCTTCTGGGATGAAAGTCAAGGACAAAGTCAGAGAAACCACATTTGATGTAGCATTACAGGTAAAGACATTCTGGATTTTATGTAGGAGAAGGACAAGCAGAGACAAGAGGTAGAGTCAAGAGTGGCATCATTATAGCCTATGATTATAGGAATTCATTAATTTTGGGGAAAGGAGGAACACTACCTGCCTTGTACTTTTAAAGTACAAGGGAAAGACATTCCAACAACCTTGGAAATTATCTTTCATTTATGTTCAAAGAATTTAACAGCATAATATGTACAAATGAAGGATTACATTATATATTAATAGCATAAATTGTTGGATTATTATATTTACGCAATTCAACCTCTCATTTCATCACCTTTACAGATGATCACAGATGAACTGGAACAGCCTCCACATTAAAGAATCATCATTATATTTTATCTACATAATGTTTATATGTGTACATTTTGTTTCCCACGTCCACTACAATTAACACTAGAGCACATCCATAGAGCCTGGGAATAGATGCATGTCATGTCTTTTTGCCAGATCCTAAGATTGCACTGATTCAGGTGCAATTGCACTTAGAAAAGTGTTGAAATCATTCCTCCCAAGCTCTATCCTCCCCGTAGTTGTCTACTTTCAAGTATTATTTGAGCCGAAAAGGAACTTTCCACAGATGAATGAACCTTTACACCTCTTTCCATGCAGGTTCTGGGCCTGATTTTTGACCTCCCTGCACTGTTTCGATATTTAAAAAAGACCGAAGTGACATCAAATGATTCTGTGCATCTGTTTTTGGAAAATGTAGCACAGTTTGCGTGTCTGCTGAAATATATAAAGTCTTGACGGGATTGCTTACCGAGTGTCCCATGAGGCATCGTCATGCAGCACTTGCCAGCTTTTAGAAATGTTATCATGTTTCTCCACCGTAAGGAAAGTAAAATTGGCCTGGAAAGAATAAGCAGTGATAGAGACATGAAATACCCACCCGTAAAACAGCTCCCCAGAAACTATCGCTTATAGATATATATTGGATAAAATCAGAGGATCTCCTTAGATTGTCTAACGGTTTATTATTTAAATCTCCTTCACAGTTGTATCTTTTGTATTCGTTTCCTCTTCCCCATCCTCCTTCTCCATATTTGCAATTACGATGAGAAAGAGGGAGGGAGAGAGAGAAAAATAAATAAATACATAGACATTGCATCTCAGAATTATTTGGTCAAATGCAGGGAATCTAAGGACTCGCTCAATTTTTCAGTGCAATATTTCCATTGGTTTAATATCTCACCATATACTCTGCAGAACTCCTTGGATTTGCTCCTACAAAATGCACTTCAGCAATCTCTCCCTGGGTAAAAGAGATGGAATGAGTTTTGAGAAAATGAACTGTAAATCACATCCATGGTACAAATCAATCAATTCTTCTATGGCACAAGTCTTTTGAACTTCAGAGTTTTTCCTATGCTCAAAATGAGCAGCTTTCCTGATGGCCATTCAACTCTTAAAATACAAATGGGTAAGGAGATGTGTATATATCTATGCAGGTACATATCCTACTAGGCATTTCTTTAAATCCTTAGTGCTAGAAACCTTGCAGCATGAATGCAGACATATATACAACAGCATTCAGAGCTTCAATGTGGAAGATAATCACCCTTTCCTGAAATGTCAATGAAAGGATACGAATGGCGCACAAAGTGAAGCTGTCAGCGTATTGACTCAATGGCTGGAGGCTGTTCAGAATTAGCCCTGGAGCAGCAGCTATGAGTTCAGGAGGAACTGCAAATTGTTCACTACTCTTGAATGGAAGAATGCAACCCTCTGTCATTATAACTGAGTGTTTCTCCCCACCAAGCTAAATACTGTAGCCTCCAGAGTCTAGGTCAATACACTGATAGCTTCAGCTATGCATCCTGGGCTTGAGATGTACAGTAGCATATAGATGGTCCTTGAGTGAGGAAAAGATATCTACCCTAGGAAAGGAGGAAGTTACAAGACTTTTACTGGAAGAACCCTCCCTACTGCTGTAATTATAAATTACTCTCAAATATTGTTGTCCATCTAAGGTAATTGAGGAAGTTATGACCTCACCATTCCAGATGCATTTGGATAAAGCTGATTTTATGGACCCATTTCAATTAGACTTTCATCTAGGATATGGTACTGAGACTGCATTGGTTGTCTCTGTAAATACTGGAAATTACACTAAATGGAGAAGAGGTTCAATCCTACCAATTGTTCTGAATATCGCAAGATAGGTGGCAAATAAATAGATAAAATAAATAAATACATCAATAGCATTTGATACCATCAGCTATGGTATCTTTTTGGTCCATCTGATGTAGTTGAAGATGCTGGTTTTCAGTGTGTTTGATCCTTCTTCTTGGGTTATGTTTGGAAGCTCTCTAAGATTTTAATTGGCAATTAGGATCCTTATTTATTTTATCAATTTGTATAGTTGATCATCTCAACAAATGACTCTGGAAGATATCAGAGCCAACAATTACTAGTACAGCCAGGAGATGGGTCCCTTCATTATTCTCTAGTTCCCCAGGCCCAGAACCTGGCCTCTAAGATCTTACAAAAAACCAGAAGGATTGGCACCTTCCTTAGGATGGGCGCTACAGCAGAAAATGCACAATCCTTATTTTCATTTTGCTGTCATGTTTATATTTTGCACTTTCTTGGGTATAAATTCCATAATAAATAAAACAGATGTTGAGAGAGAGATCTGATCCAAAGGTACTCTGTGAGCTTCCATACTTAAGGTTTTCTAACCTTGATCCTAATTTAATGTCCTCACTGCTGCACCACTGGAAATTCTTGGAACACCATGACACTGTTATGTAGTGAGCTAGTATATGATATGATTAAACAAGGTTTAAAAATACAGCCAAATAAAATGGTTGGGGGGGGAGGAATATACTTACCACTTTGTATGTTGGTTGAACATCTTTTAAAACACTACCATACTTCTGACCAAGTGGCTTTTTATCCATAATAAGGGGCAAAAAATTCAGGTTTGTTATGTTTAAGATGGGTGGCTCTGGAATATTTGTTATATTTTGAGTGGTATTCTGAAAAAAAATGTAATTCAGTTTGGAATGAAAGGTGTTTTAATCTTAACCAGGAAATAAAGCAAAGGAAAAAAGGAGAGGGATTATATAATAAAAATATTATCCTGCATGGAGTTGAGAGATCCTGTTCAGTATTTCTGTTTCCTCTTCCAAATCTTTAATTCTATTTTTCTTTTTCCCTTGTTTTCATTTACAGGCTCCTTGAAGCTGCAGTGGCTCAAGTGGTAAGAACAAAGTACTGCAGATCAGCAGTTTGGCTGATCGAATCCCACCAGCTCCAAG
>JANHJO010002924.1:42657-54688 GCA_032468235.1 Pseudoxyrhopus heterurus
TCCTTCCTTCCTTCCTTCCTTCCTTCCTTCCTTCCTTCCTTCCTTCCTTCCTTCCTTCCTTCCTTCCTTCCTCATGAGGTTGACTCAGCCTTCTATCCTTCTGAGGTCAGTAAAATGAGGACCCAGATTGTTGGGGCAAGAGGCTGACTCCGTAAACCGCTTAAAGAGGGCAGTAAAGGCACTGAGAAGCAGTATATAAGTCTAAGGGCTATTGCTATTAGAAATGCTCCTTATTGTAGTAAAGTAGAATAACAGAATTTTGAAAGCCTGTCAAAGTTCTTCCCTGTTCCACTTGTACTAAACAGAATCAAGGAGGAGTTTTGTTGAGTTTCTTTCTCTTGCTTGCACCTGTCTCACTGGTCAGGTTTTTCTGACCTTTCCTCCTTTTTAATGACGCGTCTTCCCAAGGCCGCCTCTTGGTTCCTTTCTACCTGCTTCTCTTCATGAGCCCATCTTCCCTCTCTCTCCCCCTCTAAAGGTTTACACATTTTTGGACAAGATGTCATTCTATATCGAGCTTTATAAGCACAAACCAGCAGATGTCATCCCTCACGAAGATGGGACCCTCTGGAAGAGGCAGACCCCCAAATTGCTGTACCCCCTCGGTAAGAGATGTATTGGGACCCTCTGCCCTTCCTTCAAACACACGTGCTTGCCTATATCCGTGGGGTCCTGGGTGCTCTCTGAACTTGGTGGTTTTCTTGCAGACATTTCTTTACCAACTAGATAACCTAATCAGTGTTACAAGGGAACGGGGCTTGTCCAATGCTCACTAAGAAAAGAGCAAACTTCTAGCTCTGGGGAGGTTCTCTAGTTGGGTCATGAAACATCAGTAAGGAAACCACCCAGCTCAGAGAGCACCAAGGACCCCACAGTTCAATCTCAAGTTGCAAATATTCTCTTCATTACTAACATCCACCTTCTACTGTCCGGCCAAATGGACGCTTCCGAAATTAACCACGTGGACCCCTGTTATACCACCAAAAACAGGTTGCCCAGTTCTTATTAAGGACCCATATTGTGGAGACATCCTCTTTGTCCAAAACGTCTGGTTTTTATTCTGCTTTCTTTTCTTTCTTTTCTTCCCCCCCCCCCCCCAACCTTTCAGGGGCGGGTCAAACCAACCTTCGGATCCCTCAAGGGACGAATGGGCAGGTGATGCTGGACGACCGGGCCTATTTGGTACGCTGGGAGTATTCTTACAGCAGCTGGACGCTCTTCACCTGCGAAATTGAGATGCTGTTGCATGTGGTGTCAACGGCTGGTGAGTTTCCGGAACTTCGAGGAGCTGTTGGGACAGGGCTGTTCCTGGTGTTAGGGGCCAACCTGTTTGTTGAGGCCCCCCAAATGGGAGACTCTCCGACTATTATAACAGGGACGGGGGGAAAAAGACATGGTGGGAGTCCTTCCTTCTGACTGCATTCTAAGTCTTGACGAACTCTGAAAAGGGACTCTGGGGCCAACATTTGAAGTTGGGATGACCGCTGCTGTCCCCTGGGGCTGCATTATAGGCATTTGGCAACTGGCCTGCAGGGCTCGATCATGGTCGTAACTCAAGGACTGCCTCTGCCTGATCAGAACGTAAATCCTTGAATCTTCCAATTTATGTATTCTGCTGGGCAAAGCTGGACCAGAGAACCACGTATTAGCTTCCTTTGTTTCCCTTTCTTTGATATTGGATAAAATCATGACTTGTGTTTTTAAAACAAGCTTTCATAACGTCACTCGTCTTTGTCAATTTTTAAATCAATTTTAGTGTTAATGTTTGTTGTTTTAACGTTTTATCTTGTTGCTTTTATTGATTGCGGGCTGCCCTGAGTGGCCTCTAGGTGAAATGGGTGGCATAGAAGTTTAACAAGCATATAAAATAAACTTGCAGATTAGCCAGTGTAGTATAGCATAAATTTTCGTTTTGACCACTTCCTTTCAGTGTCAGTGTGTAGTATGTAGTACGTAGGTCCTCTGTTGTTGTTTTTTGCTTCTTTCTTTTAAGTTTTGCTTTTAAGGGACCTGGGTTCCCGGCAGAAAATTGCTGTGTCTACCTTGAACTCTTCTCTTTCGCAGATGTCATCCAGCACTGCCAGAGGGTCAAGCCCATCATCGATCTGGTTCACAAAGTCATCAGCACCGACGTGTCGATTGCCGATTGCCTCCTGCCCATCACCTCCCGGATCTACATGCTGCTGCACAGGTGAGCTCGTGAGTGTCCGTGGGGACTTCTGCCTTCCCAGGGAGGCCGAACTGGGACTCCATCGGAGGAGGCAAGATGATTTCCCCTTCACTTCTTCTGCTCTTTTCTTTTTGCAGGTTAACCACTGTGATTTCTCCCCCGGTCGACATTATCGCCTCGTGTGTCAAATGCTTAACGGTCCTGGCTTCCCGGATGCCTGCCAAGGTAAGAGAGCCTCGATCGTTCGTTCTGTTGGTGTCACATGGCTGATGCAAAGGTACAAGGAGACTTGTGGGACCGTCTCACCAAACTGGGATTGACCCTGCTGCCCCACTCGTGCCGGCAGAAGAGATACACGGAGGGTCCCATCAGGCTGATTATCCCGGCAGGTGGGGTCCAGTTGGAGGGCCTTCTCTGCTGTGGCTCCTGCCCTCTGGAACGTCTCACCCCCCCGATGTGAGGTTGGCCCTTTCCTGTCCTTTCGTAAGGGCCTATAGACCAGGCTGTGCCAGTTAGCTTAGGGCCCCCAGTGGGAGAAACGGCGCAGTGGAGGTGCTTGACTGAGTACCAACAGATCCCAACTCTGCCCCCTCCCTCCCCATATGTCCTTGATTTTAAGGTCTATGTTTTAACTCTATATGTAACTGTAAGCCGGCCAGAGTTGTCCTATGGTAAGATGGGCGGTCGATAAATTTTATAAATAATAAATAAAGGAACATTTTTGACCCTTCTTCTCAGGTCTGGACTGATCTTCATCATACAGGCTTTTTACCCTTTGTGGCAAATCCGGTTTCTAATATGAGTCATATGATCAGGTAATTCGCTGTACAGACAGTTCTCGACTTGCAAGAGAAAGAGAGAGAGAGACCCTAAGAGTTAGCAGCGTGGCCCTATTGTTTACAATATCCCTCGCCACTTGTATATAAAAAAAAAGAGATTAACCTTCCCCCCTCCCTCCTAGCACTGATGCTGGAGCGTTTCCCAGCCTGCTAACTCTCAGGATCTCTCTCTTTCCCCCCAGTGCAGAGGGGATGAACGCTGGAGGCTACGGGAATCTGCTGATGAGCATCGAGCAGCCTCAAGGCGAATACGGCGTGACAGTCTCCTTCCTGAATTTAGTTATGACGTTAGTCCGGGTATGTGCAGAGAGAGGGGGGGGGGAAGGGCCTCTCCTCCCTTTTGGTACCGTGCTGCCAGAAGGACCTGAGTTTTTGTCTGGGTGACTGAGTGGTGGAACGCCCCATTTAACTCCCCCCATTCTGGCTGTTTCCTTCAGGGGCAGCTGGGCAGCACCCAGAGCCAGGGCCTGGTGCCGTGCATTGTGTTTGTCCTGAAGGAGATGCTGCCGAATTACCACAAGTGGCGCTATAACTCCCATGGAGTGAGAGAAAAAATAGGTGAGCAGGGCTCCCCTCCCGAAAGGACTGAGCTTCGGCCTGTCGTTTTTTCGGGATTCTTCCTTGGCATTAGTAGGTTTCCTCTGAGGGTCTCAAGGGCAGAAAACTCTGCAAAGTTTTCCGGACCATCAAGGACTGTATTTCTCAGCCGGAATCCTGGGACTTGAAATCCACGCCTCTTAAAGAGGCTGAGGTTGATAAAGGGTCCTGGGAGGACAGCTGAGCTTATTCAATTCCAACTCCCTTCCGGAAAATGGTGCATCTTTTTCCTTGTTCCAGGATATCTTATCCTCCAGCTGATCCATGCAATTTTGAACCTGTGCCCTGAAATGGATCCTCATAGCAGGTGAGGTCGGGGTTTTTCAGCAACCTCATATCCTGATGTTACTTTTGAGGCATTATCATTCTTCATCCACTGTGTCTGTAGCTTTATTCCTTCTTCCGGCTGCCTGCCAATTAAATCCAGATTCCATTCTTACCTTGATGCTAAGCTTCTAGTCCTCCTAGTGGACCAGAGTGAAGCAAGCCTCTTCGAATTCCTGGTGTGTGGTTGAGGCTCATCCAGGTGTTCTTTCCCATAGAGCTTTCTCTTCTTTCCCTTTCACCAGTGCCCCCAGCCTCCAGTCCCTCTGCATCTTCAGCCTGGCCAATACAGAAGCGGGCCAGGCGGTCATCAGCATCATGGGCATTGGGGTGGACACCATCGACATGGTGATGGCCAGCCAATCCTGCAGGTGAGGGCCTGCCTATTTAGAACGCTCTTGGCATTGCCAAGCGGGGTGTTCATTCTTAGATTCTCGACGTTCATCCATTCTCCAAAGCACCTGAGGGCAGGATAAGAGGTAACGGATGGGATCTTATCAGAGAGAGATCCAGCCTAGAATTCAGGAGAATTCTATTAATTCTACAATTAACCAGTGGAACGGCTTGCCTCCAGAAGTTGTGGCTGCTCCATCACTGGAGGTTTTCAAGAAGACACCGGAAAACCTTTCTCCGGAATGATATTGGGCCTCCTGCTTGAGCAGAGGGCTGGACTAGGAGACCTCCAAGGTCCCTTCCAACCCTATGAACCCATGTTCTATGTCTTGGCTCTGCCAAGTGGCTTGGGGGAGGGTCCTAGGGTGCCACGCAACCCTGTGGGTGATTCTGAGTGAGGAGGAAGATACGCCCTACGTTTCACGTCCTTTGGATGCTGTTGCAATTCTGAGCAGAAACAGGGCGTGTTTTAACGTGGTTCTTCTTCCGGGCAACCCAGTGATGGGGAATCTCAGGGCCAGCTGCTGATCCAGACAGTGAAATTGGCATTCTCCGTCACCAACAACGTCATCCGGTTGAAGCCGCCCTCCAGCGTCGTGTCGCCTCTGGAACACGCCCTGACTCAGCACGGTAGGTCCTTTCCTGCTGCCCTTTGAGGAGCGGCTGTATCTTCTGCACGAACCGTTGGCATGCAACACGCAGAATTTGCCTTAATTCTCAGCTGAGCGAGCAAAGGTTTTGGGGTCCTGCTTATCCTGTGCAGAAAATCAATTGCCTATTGATCGATGCTTTCTTTGCATTTTGATTTTACTCTCTCTGGTCCTCTGCCCTCCCGAACCCAGGGGCCCACCGGAACAATCTGATCGCTGTCTTAGCCAAGTACATCTACCATAAACATGACCCAGCCTTGCCACGGCTAGCCATCCAGCTCCTGAAGCGACTGGCGACGGTAAGTGTCCTCCTTCCTTCTTCTGACACCTTTCGTTGCCTGCCTTGCTCCTTGAATCTGTCCCAGCCAAGTTACGGAGCCGGGTTTCCAGAGACTTCTAGGTCTTCCCTTGCCAAGTTAAGTTGAATGGGTGATAGTGTGTCAAACTTAAATGTGGACCTATAGATTGTGCAATTTGTTGTAGGAAAAGAGCAGGCAGAGCTGAGAGGGCGGAGTTAAGTAAGTCATTAGCTCAGAATCGTTGCATTCCCACAAACTATGTCTAATTTCTTTTGCGTTCCGCTGACCGAATTTAGTGTCCTTGTGTATAGGTTTGAGCAATAAATCTTCTTATCTGGAAGTCTATGGAGATTCTCAATCATTCAGGTTAGGTGCTTTTTCCCAAAATGCAACTGGACTCTCTCTTTTTTTTCTTTGAAAACTTTTCACTCCTCCTCCAAGAGGCTTCTTTACTTCTAACTAAAAACTAATGAACTTAACTAACATTTTTGGGGGGGGAACCCCACCACCACCAGGAAAGTCCAATTGCTTTTTTGGAAAAAGCACCTTTGGGTTAATGAATGGTCCTGATTCTTGGCATCTCAAGCCCAGTTGAGATGATGGTCAAGTTGAAGTCCACATTATCGTACATTCGCTGAGAAACATGTTGCATTACAATGAATCCTGTAATAAACTGCGGGGCAGTGCGCCCTTCCTGTGCTGTGGGCCGCCTGGTGCGTGGCATCTATGCCCTCCCTCCCTCATCTTTCCTCCTCTTCCCCCCTTAGGTGGCTCCCATGTCTGTCTACGCCTGCCTTGGCAGCGACGCCTCTGCCATCCGCGATGCCTTCCTGACCCGCCTGCAGAGCAGAATCGAGGACATGCGCATTAAAGTCATGATCCTTGACTTCCTCACGGTGGCCGTGGAAACCCAGCCCGGCCTGATCGAATTGTTCCTTAACCTGGAAGTGAAAGACGGGAGCGAGGGCTGCAAGGTAACGCCCGATGCAGACCCTTCGCTAGGGGACATCCCCTAATTACATTAATTAATATATATTGAAATGCAAATTAATTTTGCCAATTAGAGGCAGTTCCCAATTGGGTTTGGAATTGCCCTCGCTAAACAATATGATCATTCAGTGAGCCAGGCCTGATTTCACAACCTTTTTTGGACACGGTTGTTAAGTGAATCACGTCGTTAAGCAAATCTGGCCTTCCCCATTGTCTTTTTTGGGAGTTGAGTGGAAAAGTTGCAGATTGCAATCACAGGACTCCAGGACAGTTGCAAATACATGCTGGTTGAAAAGCACCCAGGTCATGATTGCAGGGGATTCTGTGCCAGTCGTAAGGGCGAGGACCAGTCATAAATCTTTTTTTTTTCAGTACTGTCATAACTTCGAACGGTTGTTAAATGAATGTTCGTAAGTCAAGGACTACCTGTAAACAGCTCAAGGTTTTTTTGCAAACTATGTTCTGCAGAACCTAATCGGGCGGCGTAACAGACCAAAACAAAATTACTTCCTGTTTTGCTACCCGTTTTCTATCATTGGAGCTTTGCCTCTCAGTCAGGACTTTTTTTGAATTCCACAACTTGAAAAACCTTTGTGCTATTCCAGTCCTTGACACAACCTTACTGGCGGTTCGTTTCAAAACTTTGCCGGCTGTGTTGTGCGTTATTTCCGCTCTTTCGGGGCTGTGTGAATGCATGAAGAACAAGACCTGCGGACCAAACTCTTACTAAAAATCTAGGGGGGGTTGCTGAGAAATTAAGAAATAGCAAATACAAACATCTGAATGGCTTGTTTCTTTCAGTTATGCTTACGTGGGAAAAAGCAAAGGTGTCCTTGACTTGTGATTACAACTCTTCTCTAATCAGCAGACTGAAATAATAACGCCTGCTGGGTTCAAGGGCGGTTTTTAGCTGTCGGCTATCAATTCCAATTTTGTGGCCTGAATCGGGACCTGGATCTGTTCTCCTTCCCTCTCCCCTTCCAGGAGTTCAGCTTAGGGGAATGGAGCTGCCTTCACGTGGTCCTGGAGCTGATCGACTCCAAACAGCAGGAGCGCTACTGGTGCCCGCCGCTTCTGCAACGAGCCACCATCGCTTTTCTCCACGCCCTGTGGCAGGACCGCCGAGACAGCGCCATGCTGGTCCTCCGGAACAAGTGAGTGAACCCCAGTCTTTCTCTCCCCCTCCCCTTCAAACTGCAAGCTTTATTAATTCGTCAAAATACAAAATGCAGAAAAATGAAAATAATGAGAAAGTAGCGGAGGAGAAGGGGAAGAGAGGGGAAAAAAACCCACAGCATTTTGTTTGTTTCTAGGCCAAAGTTTTGGGGAAACTTAACCAACCCGTTGTTTGGGACCCTTCCTCCACCGTCCGAAACATCTGAGGTAAGGAACTGAGACTTTCACGGGATGGGGCAGAGTTTAGCCCCCTTGGTCGCTCTGAGCCTGTGGCTTCCTCTGCCTCTGGGCCAGGAATGTCCTTGATGTAAAGAAGAAAAGGAAATGCAAAGAATTCCTTGTGTGGTTGGAAGTTTCCGCTCTCTGTTTTAATGTACACCTGCCAGATAGAAAAGCAGCAGAATTGTCGTGTTCCTTTCTCTCTTTGCAGCTGAGTGTCTTGGAAACCTGTGCCTTGATAATGAAAATAATTTGCCTGGAGATTTATTCTGTGGTCAAGTAAGTGACATTAAAAGAATTTTGGTGAAGGAAGAAATTCAACCTAGGAGGAGGGTACACTGGTACTTACAGATGTTTAAAATTGAGAATCTGGTTCCTCACCTGTTTCTCAGAGACTATAAAACAGAATAACAGAGTTGGAAGGGACCTTGGAGGTCTTCTAGTCCAATCCCCAGCTCAGGCAGGAAACCCTATACCATTTCAGACAAATGGTTGTCCAACCTCCTCTTAAAAATTTCCAGTGTTGGAGCATCCACAACTTCTGGAGGTAACTCCTTCCTCTGATTAATTGCTCTCCAGGCTGTGGGCAGTTAGCCTGCAATGCTCCACTTAACCTTTTTCAGTGCCCTTTTCAGCTACCCAAGCTGGAACCTTCCCTGTGTTTGATATCCGAGCTCCCTTACGGCTCCCTTGTGCAAATTGGCATTGAGAATCTCATTTTTCCGTTCTCCATAACGCAGCTTGAGCCCATCCGCTTGTCATCTTGATGGTTTTCCCAGGGGGAACCCTCTCATTGTGCCTTTGTGGCCTGCAGGGGATCTCTGGACCAGTCCTTGAAAGACACGCTCAAGAAGTTTTCGGCCGAGAAGCGCTTCGCTTACTGGTCAGGCTACGTGAAGTCCCTGGCCTTCCACGTGGCCGAGACGGAGGGCAGCGGCTGCGCCTCTGTGACCGAGTACCAGATGCTGATCTCTGCTTGGCGAATGCTGCTCGTGGTTTCCACCAGCCACGTAAGGGCCACGGCGTCTCTAGCTGCTTGTCTTAAAACACTGAAGGGGAGGGCCAGAGGAATCTCTCCTCCAAAGGATTAAGTCCTCGCTTAACAACAAGTTGTTTAGCAATTTGTTTGAAGTTACGACAAACCTTGACTTAACAACCTCAACTGAGCCCAAAATTTCGGTTGCTAAGTGAGACGTTCGTTAAGTAAATTTGGCCTCATTTTGTGGCCTTTCTTGCCACAGTTGTTCAGTGATTATTACACACACGAAAACTTCCTTGTATTAATACCTATACATTAATGTTGGGATTATATGCAAGAGAAACGGCCATTGCTTTTCCGGTTTTAAATCACAAGCTTGATTTTTCTCAGGCTGATATCGTGAACTTGACTGACGCGGAGGTTCAGCAGCTGTTCCTGGACGTCTTGAATGGGACCAAAGCTTTGGTGAGAATTTGCATTTTAAAAACCTCTCAGCCATCAAGCCTATTTTTGCTTGTTGGTGATCTTGCAGAAATATGCTTTAAGGATCAGCTATTTTCCCTAAACAGGATCTTCCTCGTAGGGCCTTCCCTGGGGCAGCCCCACAATCCTAGCTCCACTTTCTTGAGACGCACCTTCTGTGCAGAGCCAAGTTAAGAAGCTTTTTGATCCCTTCAGAAATGTCCTTGATCCTTTTTATTCTTTCCACTTTCTTACTATTTTATAATCCAAGTTTGCTAATCACAGTAATTCTTTTTAACTTTAGTGCATCTTTACTTGGTGATTTAAAGTCTTGACTGTTTCAGCATGACGTCCTGGACTTGGGGAGCCAATACATTTAAACTAAGTAATAATAATTTCATATTGAAAAGGCATTAATTGAAAACAAATGTCTCCATCTAGCTGCTGGTTCCCACTTCCAGCTGCTGCCTGCAGTTAGGATCCATGCTGTGCACTCTCCTGCTAATTCTGCTGCGACAATGGAGGAGGTAGGTAGTTTTGGTGTAAAGATGCAGCTGTCTAGGGGGAAAAAAAAAAAACAACCCCAATTTTAAATACGGAATATCACAGATTCGGTCCCGAGACTTTGCAGCAGGACTGAGAATATCTGAAACCTCAGACGTCTCGCCAGTTAGGAACGTGGAAACCCCACCAGTCATTGCGCTGCCGGAGTTCTACGGGTGAGGAAGTTCGGGGAAAGTCAGTCTTGAATTTATTGACTTAATTTTTTTAATTGGCCAGTCAGTCTCTCTCGGCCCAACCCACCCACCAGAGTGGTCGTGGGGAAAATAAGAGTAGGAAAGTGTGTCGAATATGTTAGCCACCTTGTAAAAACAACAAAGGCAGGTTGTATATAAATAAAACAGTGCAATCAAATTGACCACCTGATCAGCATCTCCCCCTGTGACAAAACCACATTTTTTAAGGCCTTGGGGGGCAACTGTACTTCAGAGGAAATGATTTCAGTAGAAAAAGGGCCACCACCGAGAAAGCCCTTTTCCATGGTCCCACCAGCTTATCTGGGAGCTGTTTTACGTGGCCCAGCGGTTGTCCACCCCAAAACTCCCTTCACAGAGCTCTTCCTGAGTCCGAAGGTGCAACAGAAGCCCTCAGAAATACCTGGTAGGTTCTGACCTGGCCCCTCAAGAGCTTTCCCCCTTTTCTGCTTTTTCTCCCTGCTGTCAGCAAGTTGGGCTCGGTGGACGAAATCATCACCTCCTTGACGCAGATCCTGGACGGAGTTCTTCAGGCTGACCAGCAGATGATGGAGAAGACCAAGGCCAAGGTCTTCTCCGCACTCATCACCGTCCTGCAGATGAAGGAGGCCAAAGGTCAGCTGGAGGGAGTGGAGGAGGCCTCCCCAGGTTCTAGGTTTGATCCGTAGTTGAGAAATTGAAGATATATCTGCGTTGGATGCCGGGGCCCAATTAAAGCTAGTCCTCGACTCGTTCAGTGGCCGTTCAAAGTTACAACGGCGGTGAAAAAAGTGAATTACGACTTACAGCCGTTGTAGCGTTCCCACGGTCACGTGATCAAAATTCAGACTTTCAGTGACTGGTTTGTATTTATGACGGTTGCAGTGTCCCCGGGGTCACTTTTTAACGACCTTCTGACCAGCAAAGTCAACGCGGAAGCCAGTTTCGCTTACTAACTTAACAGCTGCAGTGACTCACTTAACAATTGTGGCAGGAAAGGTCGCACAAGGGGGCAAAACCCACTTAACAAATGTCTCACTTAGCAACCTAAATTTTGGGCTTCCTTCTGGTCATAAGTTGAGGATTACCTGTATTTCCCATGACTTGTACGGCAGCATTGGGCCAATCGTTGCCTTTGGAGTTGGCAAACTCGTAGCCCTGATTTCAGCGACTGAACGCACTTTCATAAAAACAGAAGAAAAAAAACTTGAGTCTGCCTTTTGAGATTTATTTTTAAAAAATATATATATATATTTTTTTTAATTTTTGTCAGATGACAGACATGTGTTATTCCCAAGCCTGTTTAAACTCAGTCACTGGCGGTTGACCCGCTATCTCCGCTGGGAAGTTGTTTTTGCAAGTTTCCACTACTGCTGTTTTTGTTGAGGTTGTCCTTTCCAACGTGAGTTTTGAACTCCCCTCCGGCCTGAATTTCCCTGGCTTCACATCTGATCTCTCTTTCTCTCTCTCTCTGTGTCTCCGTTCTCAGCAAGCGAAATCCCCCAGTACTCACAGCTGGTGCTGAGCGTGTGTGAGACCCTTCAGGAAGAATTCATCGCCCTCTTCGACCACACCCGCCACTGCTTGACCTCGGGAGATTCCCTGGAGGACAAAGACAGCATGGAGACGGACGACATCTCCCGACACAGGCAGAAGGACCAGCGGGACGGGGCAAGTCCTCTCGCCCGACCGGGAGATCATAAGATGCCGATTGCTCTTCAGCATCCTTGGGGGAACGGAGGAATGCAATCTCACAGCCTTCCTTTTAGCCATCGGTCCTCCCTCCGCTCACTTGTTGGAAGGGAATCCAGGTCTCTGGCAGAAAGGACGGCAGGGTTTATTTATTGCCATTTATTTATTCAGATCGCTCTCCCTCCTTTATCACTTAAAGGAGTAATGTATTGGTATCTCAAGGCAATGAACGTACTCCTTCCTCTTCCTATACTTGCCCCACAACAGCAATCCTGTGAGGTGGGCTGGGCTGAGAGAGGGGCTGGCCCAAAGCCAACCAATTGCTTTCATTCCTAAGGTGGGACTAGAACTCACTATCTTCTGGTAATGTACCCAAAGTCACCCACCCAGTTTTCATGCTCAAGGCAGGGCTAGAACTCCCAGTCTCCTGGTGACTGGCCCAAAGTCACCCAGCCGGCTTTCATGCCTAAGATGACAGAGAATCTCCTGGTTTCTGGACAGGCACCT
>JANHJO010002926.1:0-12586 GCA_032468235.1 Pseudoxyrhopus heterurus
GTGCTTCAAAATCTTAAAAAAAAACAATAGAGTTCATAGGGGTCTGGAACGGATCGATCGTATTTCCATGCAACCCAATGGGAAAATTTGTTTTGGTTCACAACCAAAGTTATGGAACTAATTGTGGTCGTGAACCGAGGTTCCACTGTACTCTCAAAAATATTGAAAATGTAGGCCTTTCCCATTTAATATGAGGTCTTACATTGTACATAAAAACATACAGATATCCAGTAAAATTGTTGGCCGAATCTCCACCAACTAATCAAAATGCAAGCAGCAGCTTTCAAACAGTCTTCAATGGCATTCCCCATGGAGTGCCTCACAAGGGTCTTCTGAGAAATTCACCCATGTTTATTTTGACTCCAAACAATAGAATCCCAGGCTGCAGTGTGTGGGTTGTTGTTTTTTAATTCAGAGTCACAAAAAGTTTCCAGAAAACAAGTACTTATGAGGTTTTTTTAGCACAATATTCAAAATATATCAGGAATTCATATCTCTGTTTTAGATGGGTAAGAGGCAAAGGCTTTACTATTTTGAATAAAAAGAAAACAAAGAACCTTAGGTATAACTTCGCTAGTTTAAGTTGCTGTATAGTCTGTTACAGAACTGCATTTCCCAGATACGCCTTGATAATGATATCTTACGATGAAATCAGTTTAATGCTAAATGTCTTGTACAAGTGTCCCTTAAAAATGGGGTAATTTTTTTTAAATCTGGAAGTTGAATTCCCATGGAGATAAAGTGGTGGAAATACATTCCAAAACTAGAAATAGTAAAGCATAAAATATGTAGAAATCAGATATTTTTGCTGATTTTTCTCTTTCAAGAAGCAAGCTATCTGAAAGATAAAGATAGCTCTTATCAGAGGTGTGAACTTTTGAAATTATTTAAGCTCCTGGGCTGCAGGTTACTTATTTCTGTCTTATATCATCAAGGTGCCAGATACTTTCCTGAGAGAAGTTGAATAATACAAGTTCAAACGTTGCACCTTTATTCAAAAGACCTCAAAGTAGTAAAAAAAAACAGTAAACTTCCCTGATAATCTAAAGAAAATTTGTCAGCCAGAGCAGGGGAATTGGGAGATGAGAGGTGCAAACATTATAGATAAGGTACCATTGATAATGACTGTCAGCAATGTTGCTGTCTAAATAAAAAAGGAAATGTAGATTCTAACACAAGCACTAGGAAATAACAGAACCAATCAATAAAGTTGTCTTTTGCTTATATGTTGTTATCTGGATGGAGCTTTCCTTTGTAAAAATTTTTTTGCCAGTATACTAATCTTAACCTAGATCGCTGAACTTGGTTTTCAACAGCTGGAATATTTTTTAAATCACAAGTTTAATTGGATTTGTACTTTATGCCTGATTTATATAGAATATTATGTCAGATGTGGATAATGATGATAGTTGGATTTGCAAATGCTAACATAAAACATAAATCATACAAGTCACATTACAAAACAATATGATAGGTGAACTCAGTTGATGCAGTGGACCTATTTGCCTGTTTTGTGACGACTGCTTTTTGTTGGCTGTCAGATGGCAAGATCTCAGCAGGAGGAAATAAATTTTAAACTTCCCTTATCGGATTCTCATTTTTATTGAGTCAATGAATCAACTATTTATTGTTCTCTTATCCTTTCCTACTGTCTCAGCTGCAAAAGAAACTTTGGTTGAATGTATGTTAGGAAAAGTAAAAAAAAAACCCACCTCAGCCTATAAATAAATCAATTTATATATTCTGTATTGAACCTAAATTCAAAGCTCAAGATTCAGAACACAAAATATCAGTAACAAACAGAAAAAAATCAGCTGAATAATTTAGAGTTTGCAGATATGAGCTTTTTTATGTGGAATTTGACATTTCATTAAACAGAATGTTGTTAATACATGATCCTAAAGTATGTGTGTGTATTTGAATGTTGGATATCAAAATCATGTGTGGGGTCAAAAGCAAAGTAAGGTGGCACTTAGCTTACAGAATTTACTGGCACCTAAACTTTAATACCAAGTGTCACTGCAAGAAGTTGGATATTATTCTGCTATATAATCAGATGATTGGGTTGTTAATACTATGTCCAACTGATGACACAGGCTTATCACAAATGAAAAAGGAAATTGCATACTGTCAGTTTGTGCATTTTTCCTCACAGGTATTAACCTTTTGTTATGATCATTCTGAACCACTGCCTGAATATGGAAATGAATGGGCATGTGCTGTTGGTTACAGGGCTTCATCAATTCCAAAGCCACCTTTAGAATAAAGCAGTATTGAATAATATCCAAGAGCCTCTGTAAAGCAGCAAATTCAAATCTGTTGATGTAAACATTCTAGATTTAGCATAAATTCTAGTGCTACGATCCCCTCTCAGGCACCAATGGACTTGGATGGGTTCCAGAAGAATCTGGGAGTTCCTACTGTTCTGTTTGGCCATCCAAAGTCTTGGTGGCCACTTGGAACAAACTGGGTCTTTGGATTGGATCATGCCCATACAACCTTTCTCCTCTCAGAGAACCCTGTGCTGTTTGTGGTTTAGAAGAGTTGAGAGAGAGAAGACCTGAAAGAAATGAGAGAAGAGACATCTAGAATGTCACTGGCACTTGATGAGTGATGAACTTGACAGAATGTGAGTTAAAGCTGGTATTAAAATCTACCTGGTGGCAATTAGGGAGACTCCTCCATTCTTATCATAAATAGCTGCTCCGTGGCCATGTTTTGGTGACAGGAGTCTCCCTGGATAAGGATGCATTGGAGAACCTTTTGCAGGGCTGTGTGGAAGAATTTTCCCAGCATCCATCAAATAAAATCACATTTGTTTGACACTGGCTTTGTTGCAGGTGTGGTGAAGATGCCTAGGGAAGAGTCTAGCTCTGCTATCTAGGAATGGTTTGGACCTCTAGGATCAGAGAAATTGGTCAGGGTCCTTAGCGCTGTGACTCAGGCCACCTGGTCTTTAGATCCATGCCCCCTTCCTGTCTGGTGAAAGTGGCATAGGGTATGTGTCATGTGAGTGGCTTATAGTAATGGATAGTGCTTCATTGAGTGAGGGGATTGTTCCTTCACTTCTTGTGGCTCGCTCCCTCTTTAAGACGCCATTGCTAGATCCCATTATACTGGACAATTTTTGTCCAGTATCTAATCTCCCCTTTTGGAGAAAGATATTTTACAAGATTACTGCACAGCAGTTTGAGAGGGCCTTGGATGAAGCAGATTATCAGGACCCATTTTCATTCAGGATTTGAGTGGCATGGTGCTGTGCCAGTTTGCTTCCTTTTTTCAGGCCAATTTCAGGTGGTGGTGATTGGAGAGGAGAGATCCTGCATTCAACCTCTGCTATGTGAGGTGTTGTAGGGTTTGATATCCTTCCTCTTTCTATTTAACATCAAAATGAGGCTGCTAGGTGAGCTCATCCATTGCCATGGGATGAAGTATCATCAGCATGCTGATAATACCCAATTGCACCTCTGTCAGCCATTACAATATCTCTGCCCTGGTGAATTAAGTAATGCTATGAATTTTATCTCATGTCTGGAGGCTGTGAGGGTCTGGATGGGGAACAGCAAGCTCCAACTGAACCCTACCAAGACTGAGTGGCTCTGGGTTGTGGGGGCTTCTGGTTCTAGTACTATGTCACCTTTGATGCTGGATTGGATGGCACTGGCCCAGACAAACCCAGTTTGCAATCTGGGGATCTTCCTAAACTTAGGACTTCTGCTGAAAGAGCAAGTGGCCATTGAGGTTAGGAGGCCCTTTGCACAGCTTCATATGCATCAATTGGGCCCTTTCCTAGATTGAGAATTCTGCTCACTGTTACTCATGCTCTAGTCACCTCATTTGGATTTCTGTAATTTGCTCTACATGGGATTGCCCTGGAAGAGTATCCAGAAGCTTCAATTGATTCAAAATGAAGCCATGCACACAGTCATGTTTGCCTCCTGAGCGGTACATGTTAACACATCTGGTTCACAAGCTGCATTGGTTGCTAGTCTGCTTCTGAGTCCAATTCAAGGTGCTGGTTTTGATCTTTAAAGCCCATCATGGTGTGGGACCGGGTTATGTGAGGGACCACTTCTCCCCATTTACATCTGTTTGGCCCATCAGGGCTGGCAAAGGAAGCATGCTGCAGCTCCCTTCTGTGAGGGAATTACATGTGAGTGAATCTCAGAAGGTGGAGCTTCTTGCCATGGTACCCATCTTATGGAATCTTTTCACCCTGGAAGTGAAATTAGCTCCATTCCTCTCAACTTTCCACAATTCCCTCAAGACCTGGCTATTGTTATTAAACCTACAGGTCCTAGGGGACTGGGAAGATGCTTCCCTTACCGTGATTAATATCATCCTCTCCTGTTTTGTGTATCTTTTTAATAATTATTTTTAATTGTGATTGTTTTTATGTATTTTTAATTAAGTACTATATGCTGTCCAGAGTTACTTTCATGTGAGTATACAGTACAAATATAAATAAATGAATTAGTCATGTTTCTGTTACCTTCAGGTCCATTGGTCAGAGATTTTGGGCTTGTAACTCAGGATGGAAGGGAAAAAAATGAAGTGGACTCACTATGGACACCAAGTAAGGGCTTTTTCAATGGCAGCTGAGCTGCTGGCAGGTAGTCCTGATGCAGATTGAACTAACCATTCAATGACCATTGTTTGCAATTCATTTTGAGTCACTCACATCTGCTCAGAATGACACACTACATTCCTTTCACATCCTGTCCAACTTATGGGGGCACCACCGATCAGAGTTTATAAAATCAGTGGCAATTGCTATAACCACAGGAAGTAGGCAAGAGGGGATTAGTTAAAATCTAATAGGGTCTAAACTGAATGGGTGCAGGAAGTAGTGATTGCACTTTTCAGTAAGAGAGATAGACTACCAGCTTGAAGGAGGCAGACTCTGTCCTTGAACTCTGGAGCTTCGAATAATTATTACTCATTTGCAAATCTTCCTTTCTTAGGCAAAATGTTTTAAACGGCACTGACCATTTAATTGCAAGCATGTTTGAAATAAGTCAATTAGCTAGAATATTCTTTTCCCTGAATATAGTTCTCTTTTTGCTGGAGCAGAGATTTGATGAGTCCTACCATGAAGGTTTTTCTGGATCTCTGAACAGCCTTTGATATTACTGATCACAAGATATTGAAGGAGCATCTACATGGACTAAGAGCTGGAGGCATAACTTTTAGAAGATTCTATTCCTATCTGTGGAGCCATCACAATAAAGTACGGTAGTAGCAGGAGATTTCTGTTTGGTCCCAAACCTCTTTAATTAGGAGGGCATATTCCTTAATAAAATACAGGACACTTCCTGAATATCTGATTTTGAAAACCACATATCCATAGTCCTCCCATCTTATCTAGGTTAAGCTTAAGGTTGTTGGTTTCATCTAGTATCACCTCCAGGGAATTATTGAGCACATGGTCCTGATTCAGGTGGAAAAGAGTATCATGGATATACTCATGACACTATACATCAAGTCTCCAGTTGATCATTCTCAATGACTTTAGTGACTCTTTTAACATGTCTGGTTGTTTATTTAAGATTGTTGTTATTCTCTTTTAACCCTTCTGGATTTTGTGAGGGGGAGTGGAATTGAAAAACAACAACACATTGACTTGTCTACAGTTCTCAGTTCCCTATAATTGGCCTAATCATTTTGATACCTGAGGGAATGGACAAAACATCACTCTTCGCTGTCTATATACAAAAGCTGACCAGAAGCAATTCATCTATGTTTCAATGTACACAATGGGAGAACTTCTAGCACCACACTTGCAGATAGCAAGCCATTTTAAGGGATGCCGGGAAATAACTCGAATCTGCCATCTGATTGCCTCTAATATTTATCTCATTTCCCTCACAGCTTCTATTGCCTGATATAGCCATCTCAGTCATCTGCATGTTAGGCCCTACTTGATAATAGTATTTTCCTACTTTATAGGACTGTAATAAGGATTACAGAGACAGCACCCGTTCAAGTTTTTCTAACAGTCCCAAAAACTCAACTCGGCTGCTAAGTATACGATTTCATGCATCCTTCAGCTCTCTGCCTGAGAGAATGCCTTTCAGAGCCACCTCCTCTAGGGCCTCAGTGCCATCAGGTCAGCATCACCAGCCACATCACTGGGATTAGAGAGCCAAAAGTGACGATAATTCTCTTCCACGAGCAGCAGCTCCCAAGCCACCCCATAACCCCAATTCCCTGCTGAGATAACAAGCCACTCTTAAACAGCCAGGCCTTTTCTTTATTGCTTCCCCTATCAGATTACAGGCACGCTGTATATGTGTGTGTCGAGGGGGAAAGGATGCTATTTTTAGAAGTCTGTTTTCTAAAAATAGTTCAGAGATGTTTACAATTGCGTCACAAGAGGTAATTTTATCCCCTGTTTGGCCCCATAGCCCCCCCTTTTCTCACCTCCTCCCCCAGAGGGGGTTATTATAAAAGAAGGAGAGACAGAGGATGTCGGGTCAGCAAGTTCAGACCCAGCCAGACAGCAAAGAGGTAAGAGATCCTTGGACTAAAGACAGGGTGGTGGTGGTGGTGATGGTAACACCTCAACCCCCCAAAATAAGGGTTTATCTACTATGGGTGGGTAATTTACATCATTATTTCAAAAGCCAAGAACTGTAAGAAATTCAACTACTTTAGGGGTTGGTTTTCTCGGCTCTTAATAATAGGATTTAGCCAGAGAATGGCAATCATTCTAGCTTCTGCCCTACTCAGAGATGGAGTCTGTAGCTCCAAGCAGTTCTGTCTCAGCTGGTCCACCCAGTGGCCAACAGAAACATTGAAATGATAGGATTCATTACCTATCATTCAGCACCTTGGAAGGAAGGTCATAATTTGAATCCAATGACCACCAAGTCTAGAAATTCTAACCCATAGAAGGAATAGACGTTGCCTTCCTATTTATGCATCACGAAGGGGATTCGGCTGAATCAACACAAACTATCACTTAGGGGGCCAGGCTGCTGCTGCTGCTGCGGGAAATATTTTGGGCCACAGTTAATCACAGAAATGGGAAATTTTGTGGCTTAATTATGTCAGGAAGTAGCATCTTTTGTTCTTTTCCCTAATCACAGATAGGCTCCCCACGATCATTTAAATGTAAAGACGTGCTTTGTTGCCTTTTCAAACGTTGTAGAGATGGCTTTTGGATTAAAAGCAATTGTACTGATGAGCCACAGCATAGATTAATGCTGCTCTTGAATGGTGGATTGTCTCAGAAGTAGGTGCTCCCTTTACCTAGGATTTCTACATATATTCCTTGTAAGAAAAACTCTTTTTCCACACTTCTCAGGAGTTCAGTGTCCTTTCCCAAACTCCCAAAGTACCAGTAGCCCCTTTTTAAAATTTTGATGTACCAGTAATTCTGAAGTTTGAATCTGACTGAAACTTCCTCCCATCCCCAATAACCTAAAACATCTAAGTAGAGAGAATCTTAGAAATATGACAATTGTTTGTTCCCTTAAGAGATTGATGCTCTCTAACTGCTGCTGAAAATGTAGTGTTGGTATCAACACAATATAATAATAACTTGAAATTAATTAAAACAAACAGTAACTATGCTGAAAAAACTATCAATCAATAGAGAAGAATTATACAGAAATTGTTTATATTAAATCCTGAAAAAGTAAGGCCAAATGCTAAAACGCCCCTTGGGAAGTTGTGTTTAATGTTTGTATAGCTGATTGTAGGGTGTATAAAAGTTACCGTTCAGTATGCTCCTGTTTGGGTACCAATCTTTTTTTCATAACTGTCCATTCCTTTATCTTGATGGCTTTTCTATTCATCCTCCCCGCAACATCACCATGTCCCAAACCAATGATACCTCTCTCTAAGGCAGGAATATAAACACAGAGACTGAGTTTTCAATTAGCTAAGGACAGGCAAGGAGAAGTATTAACTAGACAGACAGACAGACACACGTACACACAAACAGAACAATGTGTTCATTACAAATACTGCTCACCTGCTGCTGGCATTTATCCCTTGAGGGGTTTCATTGATAACAATGAACATTGCACTTCAGTAGTTTTAATAATAGCCATAATATTTATTTGTAGCAGTGCACTTTTCAACAAGGTACATAACAGCAAGCCAATTCAAAGACAATTAAAACATGAGAATATCAACAGCTACCAGTAAATACAAATCATTGTACAGTACAATTACAAAAGGATAACAGCATTACAATCACCAAAACAACAAAACCAGTTAAACATGAAACCTCATATCCTATTAAACTGCTAACAAAATAACTGAAATAAAGAATCTAAGTGGAGTAATTTTATAAGGGGCTTTATTAATCTGTTGTGTTGGGATTGTAATGTCTGATTCACCTCCAGTATTCCAAGCTACAAATTTCCTAGTAGTAATCTCAGTACACCTACAATTCAACAGGGTGGAGAAGGCTCACACAATCTCTATGAACTTAAATCTAGCAGGATTTATAACCGATAATTTAGCCTTGCCATAGGGGAAATTAAATGAAGACGAAACAGTATATTCAATTTGAATCAGTTGCAAATGATGCTAAATCTTTCTCCTGACATGGTTCTGAATCAGATGAGTATATTTAACTAATAATTTGGAGAACATCTGTATATCACAATGGGTGATTTACAGTCTATATTCTTCTTGACTACAAAACTGTTCCCACTCAAACTGATTTAAATTCTGCTTCATATTCCTCTCAATGTTAACCACACTAGCAGAAAGACTCTCTGTGTTAAGGGGGAGCTAGGAGAAGCACACTAACCATAACCTTTCCCCTCTGTTGCTCTGAGTGTAGAGGTCATCCCAGATATAACTAGACAATCTGCAATCAGTAGGGCTTCTCTGTGTGAATCAGAATCCTAGAAAATCAGGGTCTTTATGACACTGGAAGTCCTTTTACTCGTCTACATGTGTTGAGCAAAGCAGGTGTTGGGGGTGAATAGTTACCACCTGTTTTGCTTGTTTAGTGTTGTTGATTTTCCAAGAATAACAGAATAAAAGAGTTGGAAGGGACCTTGGAAGTCTTCTAGTCGAACTCCCTGCTTAAACAGGAAACCCTATATCATTTCAGAAAAATGGTTGTCCATTTGTCTTCTTAAAAACCTCCATTGTTGGAACACCAACAATTCTGGAGGCAAGTCATTCCACTGATTAATTGTTCTAACTGTTAGGAAAATTCTCCTTAGTTCTAGGTCAGTTCTCTCTTTGATTAGTTTCTATCCATTGCTTATTTTGTCATCAGGTGATTAGGTTGCCCCCTTCTTCTTTGTGGTAGCCCCTTAGTTATTAGAACACTGCTATCATGTCACCCCTAGTCCTTCTTTTCATTAAACTAGACATACCCAATTCCTGCAATCATTTTTCATATGTTTTAGCCTCCAGTTCTCTATTCAACTCTGTTGCTCTTCTCTGCAGTCTTTCGGGAGGCAACTTTTCATCATCTTTCCAGAACAGCTTGATGGATAATCTTTATTAACCTGGCACTACCCATATGTGTTGGACTACAGTTGCAATCCTCCCTAACTAGTGGTTATGCCAATGGGTGGGTGAGAGGAGGACTACAAATTAGGAGAGGCTCGGCATTTGAGTACATACAAAATTTGAAATGCTATTCCAGCCTTGAGGATTGTGGCTTCCTCTTGGGCAGTCTGATTATTCTCATTTGCTTCAATAATTTCTATTCTTTTGCAGAACTATGACCATCTTGTGTGAAAACTGCAACAAGCCAGTCAGAAGGCGAGAATGCCAGGTCTCTGCTCCTATATCTGTTCCTAAGCGGAAGCTCTGTACTCCAAGGCCTTTCAGGTCAGTGAGATAATCTTGCAATCCTTTCTTCCCACGGGGGTTTAGAAGAGGAGGAAGATTTTTGTTGCAGGATCCCCAACCATGTTCAATTATTATGTTTTGGACACAATGAAATAGTATGAACATAGTAAATCTTGGTGTCATTGGACTGTATTGTTTCTAAGGGCCATGGTTTGCAATGGTTCTATACTATTAGTTGGTGCAAAACAGAGCTGCTGTCTGTGTTGCTAGTAAGTAGACAGAACATCCATTGTTTCCAGGACCAATTTACTCAGAGAACTGTCTTTTTCATCTACCTTTTAAAATCATCTTCAGAGGCTCTATCTTCATCGTTTCTATTACTTCTCTTAATTGGAAGAGGGTAACTTTTTCAATCATGGCAACAGCCTTCATAAAATATTCCACAACACCATCCTTTTCCCAAGATCATCAGTCAATTGAGGTCTATCACATTTAGACAGCACAAAGTTGGAGTAGATGCACATACCATATTTTAAGCAGTTGTTTCAATACCCTACCTCTCATTTCACTTTTTAACACACTTTTTAGAGTCTCTGTGTTTTCAAATATAAGTGAATATATTTTCATTTACCTAGATCTTTTATTCTTAGCAGTTCCATTAAGTGTAGCATTTCCATTTTTAAAAAAGTGTTTGCTTAATTTTGGGGTGCTGTAACTCTATTATTTATTTTTTTGCCATATTTGCCATTACCTTTGACATATAGGTTATCATTCCCTTTAAATTTATTTTTATCATTATTTTTGGTGAATTGCCCAAAAGAATATTATCAGGGGACATTTAAATACCATAAAAACTGACTATATGGTATCAAGTTAGTTACAGCTCTTACTGACCATATAGATAGATATATGATGTGTCATAAATTATATATTTAAATTTTTGTTTATATCAGTTTGTTAAATGCAAATATCTGAACCAAAAACAGGTGGGCAACTGCGGGTTAACCACCATACAACTTATTAAAATAAAATATATTCAGAATGCTTCTTATTCAGGATATCCTGCCATATCCTGTTTCCTCAGAACCCACTTCTTTGATGCCTTTAGCTGTTCACAATCAGAATATGAGGGTAGTAATTTTCTCTTGCTTTGCTTCCTTGCAAATGGGAATCAACGGCATGGCATCATTGCTTTTGGAGAACCAAGAACTTTGAATATTGCAGAATTAACACAAGCAAAGAATTACTCTCTGGAAATTAACATGCAGACTGCATGGACATGCTTCAATACTTTTTCATTAAGCCTAGTCAGGTTCCTAGAGGGTCAGCAACCACTTCAAACAACTAAAATTATTTAGGGCTTTAAAGAGCAACCTTCTATAAAATGAGCATTAGCAGTCAGTGCAATTGAAGGAGAAATGAGACCAGAATTACTGCATCTGGAAGCGTACCATTCTGTACCTCCTGTAATTTTGGGGATCTTTTTAAAGAGTGTTTTCTAGCTGAGAGCATTGTAATAATCTAATCTGGAGTACAGAAAATAGATACACATTCCCAGATAGCAAACACTGTCATAAAGCAGGAATTCTGACCTCTGTTAATGCTAAGAGGAAGGTAAAGTAGACTTCATCAATCCTGCATGCATTGCATAAAGTCGAAGTATTTTTTGCCTATTTGATCTAATATTTTGTTACAGGCAGATGTATGGAAATGTAATAGCTCAACCAATCAGCTAAGAGGCTAAGGTGCAGCCTTGACAGTAAGTCTCTAAATGCAGTAGTACCTTCTTCAAAGTAAACCTTTATAGGATCATGCTAGAAGATTCTCTTCTTTCTAAGCCAGACACTGTTGTTGCTAGGATTTCTTCAGTGGCCAGATTTTTATGCCCACTAAATAAACACTGCTCATAACAGCTTTATAGGATTAGCACAGCTGTTCCAGAGCCCCTGCAAATCAATTGCTTCCTCTTCTGAGAGGCAGAGGCATGCCGAGCACTGAATGCCAGATGAAGAGCAGAGAGACTCAGTTATAATGGCTTCACTTTTTAGGGCAGTGTTACTCAATCTGGTGACTTTAAGATGTGTAGACTTCAACTCCCAGAATTTCCCACCCATGAAACTGGCAGACTGCAGTTGCTTTATAAGCTGTGGGTTGCCATGGGGAAAGATTATGGGCTGAAAAAGACAGTGCAGAAGCAAAAACATGGGACTGGTCAGACCTCTAGTGACTACTAAAGGGAACCTCAGGGTAGAAACTTGACTGGCTAATCGGAATTGAGTTTTGGTTACTGTAATAGCATCATCAACAATTACTTTTAAAGCACCTCAAATACGTGAAGTTCTGGATATCCGTGACAGAGTAGAGGCACTTGCCTTCAGGTTTATGATGATAATAATTTGCAGTGTGACCCAGGCCCCAGCAATTTAATTTAGTGGTGCACAATGAGCACTTTGGATTAAGTACAGCTGGACTTAGGCTCCCCACATCTTTTATTTAACAACAACAACAAAAAGCTGGCTGTAAAGTTGAGCTTATTAAACCTTACAAGTTCCTTTGATACTTTAAGTTCTTTACCTCCAATTCCTTACATAAATTAATGGCTACGTGATGGTTGTCATGGGAACATAAGCTACAATGGTATGTTGCATACTGAATTTTCCCACTGAGTGGCCCGTTTTGGATAACACCAAATCTTCTCAAATCAGTCTGCTCCTTTTCTTGTTTCCCAAATTCTTTGGTGCTGTGGTTTCTCTACTGAACATCATTTTCTAAGTTTTTTTTTTAAGTGTTCCCTTACAAAAAGGATTTGTAG
>JANHJO010002926.1:89166-102432 GCA_032468235.1 Pseudoxyrhopus heterurus
CAGCTGGGAGCTGAAACTTAATTACTTTAAGTACTTTAAGTACAGCGTTTAGCCCGCTGCACCATTCAAGGCTCTTGGATGTTTCTTGCACAAAAGGGGCCAAAGTACATGATTAACTTCTTTGCATTTGACTCTTACATCCAATAGAACTCCAATATAAATAGTAGGCAG
Organism: Pseudoxyrhopus heterurus; assembly: GCA_032468235.1. NCBI lineage: Eukaryota > Metazoa > Chordata > Lepidosauria > Squamata > Pseudoxyrhopus > Pseudoxyrhopus heterurus. The sequence goes on from JANHJO010002926.1 coordinate 89,338, forward strand.
TGTGCAACAATATGTTTTTCATGATCAGGAATTACTAATTCCTCAAAGGCATGAGTCATAAATGCAAAACCATTTTTTCGGTGTCTAAAGTTATGATATCTAACTCAAAAAAAATAATAAAGATACTTGCCATTTTCTTCATTACTTTTATGTTTTCAAAGACCTTGATAGTTTTCTCAAGCTTTGAGGATTAACTTCACAGCAAGAGTTCCAACATGATCCCAAGATTCTTTGCAGCCTTACAGTTTTTAATTACTCATAACAGAGTTGATCAAGTTCCTGGTGGATTGTCTTGTAATATCTCTCTCCCCCCCGCAGCACACACATACACACACACCGTGTGTGTGTGTGTGTGTGTGTGTGTGTGTGTGTGTGTGTAAAAGAGAGAAAGAGGGAGGGAGGGGATTGGATATGTGTACCTGTGCCTGAGACGAAAGCCTTGAGGCAAAGCCTTGATAGCGATGGGCAGAAGGTGATATGGCAGAAATCTGAGATGGGGACACTGGGCCTGCTGCTTGAAAGCAGTACCATTGTCTAGTCCTTGTTATCGATCCTGAGAGCCTGGTAATTGGATCTTCAGTGATCCTTGTTGCTTGGTCTCCCATTGCATCTGCCAGGCCACTTCAATCTTGCAAGGTTGGTATTGGGTTACTTTGATTAAACAATGTCATCCAATGTGTCATCTCTGTAGCAGCACCTGCCTTCTGGAACTAGGCTCTCTCTGAGACATGGATGCCCCCCCACATTCTGTTGTTGTTCAGAAGAGTCTTGAAGATCTGGCTTTTTATCCAGGCTCTTTGCCCAGAATGAGACCCTCTGCTCCATTCTGAGCGGTGTGTTGTTCTTAAAATTTTTATCAATGTAATTGTGATTTCTTTGATTGTTGTGAGCCATCCAGCGTTGTCAGGTGGATGTTTCATAAATACCTTGGACCCTAGTGAGGTGCTACTTTGACACCCATTAAGGCACTGCCTTGACATGGTTAATTATGGTTTTCAACCTTTTTTATCTCATGGCATACATCTCACACGTGGGACATCCGACTGATGAAACCCCTGAATAACTGTGGACCTTTTGTGGCACAAAATGTGCTGTGGCACATTAGTTGACAACCGCTGCTCTAGAAAATTAGTAGATGGCAGCAAATTTTAATCTTTGTTGCCATCTAATACTCTTCTGGAGCTCAACAATCAAGTTGATAAATTTACTTTTTACTCTTTTTCTTTTACCGATTTTTAAGATGTTATTGTTTTTCTTTCTTTCAAATATGTAATTTAATTAAAGGCATAAATAATAAAGTTACAACTTATAATATGAATCCAAAAAATGTGGAGAGGAACACTGCAGATTTGGACTGGCCAGTTCAAAATGTTCTCTGAAAGAAAGTTTGTGTTTTCTGCAGAACACAAATGCACACACGAAAAAGTTAACGGAAAAACCTAACAGTTTACCTGTGAAGTTTGGTTTTCATAAGCTAAATCTTCTAGATGCAATTTTCTAATTTAGGTTACATTTTTACATAGGTGTTTATTAAAAAGTTTACACCATTTTTTTCTTCTGGAGAATTTACATATAGTCTCTGAATTTTCTTTTTATTTATAATTTCTGGTTTTGGCATGTGACACTGAAAATGGTTCCAAACCAATTAAAAAACTGAGTAAAGATTTGTAATTATAAAGAAAGGAGAATGAGCTGTATTCCAATTAATTAAACTTCTGACTACAAATCCTGTGTAATACATGTGTGGGAGTAAATGCCACTGACCCGAGTGAGAGTTTCTTAAGAGTAAGCTGCAAGTCACAAAGGGAGTTTCTGAACAGAAAGTCTCTTATCAGCTGCAAAGTAAGTTTCACATGTAAGCTGCACATGATTTTATAAAGGTCTGCTGGACTTTTTTTTTTGAAGAGGAATGGCAAGACTGCACTAAGAATTTCACTGAAGAAATCAAGAAGGATAGACAGTCCTTTGGTTTTCTCTCTCTATTTATTTACCGTATATTTATCTATAATGCAGGTTGAACTCTAAAACAGTAGCACTGGAAATACTTGTTCAAATTTTGCCTTGCAAATAAATCAAATATCTTTCAATGTTCTCTCCCTTTCCTTTGGCTTAAATGAGCAAAAATAAAGAGAATTTATCCCCTCTCTTACTTCTTAGTCCAGGAGTGACTAAAATGTAGGTACTAGAGCAGCGGCCCTCAACCTTTTGGGCACCAGGGACCGGTTCCGTGGTGATTTTTCCGCGGACTGGAGGGGGTGTGATTTTGCATGCTGCCTGCATCTTGCAGATGGGGCTTTGCTTGTCTGTGCGGCCCAGTTGCGGGCATGCCACAGACTGATGCCGGTCCATGGACTGGGGACCCCTGTACTAGAGGCACCCCTTCCTGGACATTCATGAGATATTTGAGGGGAATTGCATTTGCACCACTCTATCTGGACACAGGCGGCCTTCACTGTTCTGCTGGTGCTGGGTAGATTAATCTGAGTTATACAGGCTGGTCAGGTCCTGGAATTCTTCAATGGCTCTTACACAACATTTGTCAAAGGATACCCCTGATCCTGGATTTTAACTGTATTTTAACTGTGATTCAGCTTTAGGTCTTAAAGGTTGGCTTGCACACACACAGAAGTAATATTCAGGAGGGCAGTATTAGATAATTCATAATTTTAGGGAAATGTGATGCTATAAAGTTGGAGACCCTATGCCTTACCCCAAATGTTCTTTTTTCAATGCTTCAGTTAAACTTTTCTTGTGGTATAATTAAATCCAGGTAATTAACAAACAACCATGCTCATGTTCTCGCTTTACTTAAGGAAGAGAAAAGGCTCTTCCCCAGAGCAGGAAGCAGCTGCTATTCTTGGTCTCTTCTCAGCTTTGTATTATAAAAACAAAAGCAGCTTGGCAACTTTAATTTCTGCAAAAATCCTTCATTTGGCAGAAAGTACACATTTCCGAAAGGCTACACAAGTTTTTTGGCAGTCTATTCAATGAGGGAGAGAGAAGGTGTGGGGAGAGCTTGGAAGAAGATAAAGATGTGCCCCAGAGAAAGGAATGGGACGACTCACCGTGGCCAATCTGGCATAACCATCTCACCATGAGACAATTCCATGTGGGATAACTCAACACGACAAATATTATCCACCACTGTTTCTTCAACATCATTGCCATTGACAAAAATGGAAAAAATGTAGAAGAAACAATGGTGGATAACATTTAATGCGTTAAGTTATCCCACATGGAAGTTGTTCCAGAGCAAATTGGCGAGTTGGCTGTGGCAAAATGGCTGCACCGGCTGGTCATGGCAAGATGGCCATGGCGAGTTGGACAGGGAGAGGTGGCTGCAGTGAGATGGTTGTGGTGAGTTATCCTAGACCCCCAAGAGAAGGTGTGAGCTCTTGACTCTGAACCTCCCTCTTTATCACTTCCTTCTGCCCTACTTCCCCCCAGCATGTGACGGGGCCACCACAGAGCAATCTTCTGAGTGTTCAGACTTTGGTAAAACAAAAGTTATCACCAATGGATAAGTCCTTAAATCTTTGTGGAAAGGCCATTTGAATAAAGGCAGTTCACCCTGTAGACAAGGGAGAAAGGTGTATCTATCAACATTCTCTCTTATTGCACAATTAAAAGGATTCTTGGCCTAGAGGCAGGTAGGAAGATATTATTGTGTGATCTATAATGGAGAAAGAGGCCGATTGTGGATTTTTTTATAGTTAATCTATAAAACCCTAAATATTCAGAGAATTTGCTTTGTAAATAAAATTCTACAGGAGCCTGATACAGCTCAAAAACAAGAATGTCTGTCCACCATCTCCCCACAGATGCAGTAAAGCTAAATATTCTTGCATGTGGAAAAGGAGATCACCCTGGAAATTTTCTGTTTATTCTTCCTGTCTGGCACATCTAGGGCTGACTCAATTACTGTCAGGGTGACAGTACTGCTTGACAAGCATAGCTGAACCTGCAGTTCCGTGATCCAGTAAGAAAATATTTTCAATGCCAATCCTAACCAATTTTCAATGTATAGCTTGAAACCGAACCTTAGGTGGATTTTAAGAGGAGTTGAACAACACCAGACCTGAGAAACCAAGTGGGTAGTGTTTTGTGTGTTTCTCTCCTCTTGGTTTCCTACGATCACTTATTACCTTCTTATCCTTCAGGACAGTATGAAGCATAAACACTAACCTGATCCCTGAAAGATGTTGCAAGGCACCTGCACAGGGAAATGGGACAAACCTTCAAGCTTGGTCTTCATTTTATTGAAAGAGAAAAATATCCATGAAAAAGAAGCATGGGAAAAGGATCACAAGCCAGCATGTTTCCACAGGAAAGAGAACACGGCCCTGGAACCACTACAAACCTGGGCATCCCACCCCCAGAAAATTAAATAGGCAGGCAGGCACAGATGCAGAGTCTTTCAACCATCCCAGAAAGGAAGGTCACATTTCAAATGTATGTGCCCAGTAGGTGAAAAGATGCTTTCCTCATATTCACAGATGTATTCTATGCAACAGAGTTGGCCATATGCCCAAACAGCTTTCATTACAGAATGATTGACTACAGGAAAGGCACAGGAGGGAATTAATCACTTGCTGCTGACTCCTGTCCACTGGCAGATTATTGATTCAGTGGCTCATACTTTCCCAGAGATCTGCCCATCAGTTTCTAGGGCTTGCTAGCTTGCTCCTTGGCAGTAGGCTGGGTTTTGTTCTGGATCATTCCTGAAATGACCTTATTTCAACTGAGGTCACTGTTAGCAGTACATCTGTGTAAGAAAGGAAGGGGAGGGAGCACTCATTGATAAACTTTCAAGATGGACCAGCACTGGCTTAGTGGGGCCTGATACATTTGGTTCCTCTTTGCTTTTGATCTTAATGATCATAGACATAAGATGTTCCTTGCCACATGGCATATGGATGCGCATGTCATGTATTTTCCTGGGCCAATTCCTCAGGGCAGGGAATCTGATTCTGGGGCTTTAGTAGATGCATGACAGGCTGTGGTTGGGAAGAAAGATTATGTTGTGGGTTTACTGTGCCATGTCCTGCTGCTGTGTGATACAAATGTTTCTTGTATTGCACAAACATGCAGACCTTAAGAACAATGGCCAGCACGTTCTTCCCCATGAAGATACCAGAGACACGAATGTCCCGGAAGAACAACATATTACTTCCTCTGATGAAGATGGTGGTGATATTGATTGTAAGCATGCTCAGAATTGGGTACAGCATCATGCGGTGCGGCACGATGCTGATTCCTTGCATACTAATTTCACACAGCGACACACAAGGCAGAATCAAGAGGAGGATATAACAGTAGAAGAACATCAGGCCTTCAGCCCAGATGGGTAACCCTTTCTTCTGAGGCTCCCAGAGATTGGCCTGAATGTCCAGCACATCCAGCATGTCGACAATGACCCAGAAGAGACGATTGCGAAGATCCTCCTTTTTCTTGAACGTCCTGACGTACTCCATATGCTCTGTAGCCACCAAAAGCACATAGAGGGCTGGGATGCAGATTGACAGTAGAAGGGTCAATGCTTTGCGGGCCATGAGATCCAAACTTTTCCTGTCAGCCTTATAGTTCTGATAAATGAAGTAGACTTTGATTTCCAGCACAAAGACATATAGGAACCAAAGGATCATGGCATAGCCTCGCTTAGCAGTCCTCACTTCAGCCCCAACCCAAACAGCAACATACCTGAGCACCACCAGGAAGCAGATGTCTCCAACTGAGACCATGATGCAAATAGCCAATTTCCTAGAACTCTGGTTCTGTTCCACCAGATAAGCATCCATCAGCACCATGCTGCTCATGATGAGTGTAGTGGATAGGCAGACATGGGACTTGTTAATAGGAGGGGGAGGAACCATTCTGAAACAAAGAACACGTATTATTAGTCCAACAGAATTTATGTGCAGCCATGGACCTTCTCTAGACTCATTGTTAGTACTGCGTATGCCATAGCTTTGGCATGTGTGGAGTGTTGACCAACTATATCTCTTCATCTAATATCCCTATAGTTGAATAACACATCTCATAATATGTTATTAGTTCCCAAAGAAACTGTACAGATATAACATTCAAGCGATGGAAACTGAACAGGGACCTTTAATTCAAGCTGTGATGAATGTACTAAACGCACACTCTGTGTAAAAATTTCAAATATGAGCATAATAGTACGATGCTTTCAGTACTTTATTGCAAGCTTCTTTTTCCCTCTGTGCAATATGGAAAAAAACATGGATAACACTGATTTTTCTTCTATCACTTTCCTTCTTTCCTTCAGTCAAGGCCTCGCGTCCATCTGGACAAATTTTGGGAATTCCATGGGGAGAAGCTATCAGTGAAAATGATCTGATCTCATTTATAGCCATCATCCAACCTTGAGTGTCACTGAGAGGTCACTCCCTTTAGTAAAGCTTTAATGATGATCCGAATGTTTGATTTTAAATACAAATATATTCTAGTGAGGGATGCATTGATATTACATTTTATGGAGATGTTTTGCAGAATCAATGACATCCAATTCTCAAGTTGCTAGCACGCTGTTAATTCTATTGTGACCTCAGAAATGTGCCTTACAGAACAGATTATGAATAAAATTCAAGTTCTTATGTTACATGTGCTCACAGGTTCAGTTTATGGTCCCTCATTCACAGCCTGTCAGACACACAGACCTTGCAAGCCACGGGTCCCCAACCCCCAGTCTGTGGAATGGTACTGGTCCTTGGGATGCCAGCAACCAGTCCGTGCAAACAAGCGAAGCCCCATCCACGGGATGCAGGAAGCATGCAAAATCACGCTTCCTCCGGTTCGTAGAAAAACCTTTCTCCATGGAACCGGTCCCTGGTGCCCAAAATATTGGGGGCCATTGTTGTCCTCCCCTTGCTTTCTACTTGGATTCTTCAAATGGGTGCAGTGAGAGTGGACAAGATACACAGCCCCAGTCAACAGCTTGGAAATAACTAGGAACAAATACAAATCTCTCTCAACCGAACATTAAGGCAAATCAGGTTTTTTGGAATACACGAGACCTGGTGAATTTAAAGTAACAGCAAAATTTAATTGGTTACAGACTAAGCTCCCTCTTTCTCGCATGCACATACACTCATTCATGCTTACCTAATGTCCTTCTCAACTAGGCTGCCAGGCATTAGCTAAGAGGGATGGAAACTGCCCAGCTTGATTCCAAAAAAGTTTTCAGCGAGTGAATGGGCTCGTAGACCTTTTTTTTGTCTCCAAGGATTTTTGCTTTATTGACTAGCTGGGATGGATGGGGACCCCCTTCCATGTGTTCAGACCCAGCTTCCTTTGTGTGGTTCAGGTGATATTTTTTCCTTTGTTCTCTTAACAATTTGCTTCCTTCTTATTTACTCCTCTAAGGGACCTTGTAGAGAAGATTCCTGGCTTTTTGTCCTCTCTGCTTACGCGCCTGTTTCCTCTTTACAGGTAGCCCTCAACTTACAACAGTTCATTTAATGATAGTTCAAAGTTACGACTGCCTCAGAAAAAGTAATGTGACCCATCCTCAAAGTTAAGACCATCACACCATCCCCATGTGATTGCAATTTGGGCACTTGGTAACCAGCTTGCATTTACAAGGATTGCAGCATCTTGCAGTTATATGATCACAATTAGAAACCTTCCCAGTTAGCTTCCGATCAGGAAAGTCAATTGGGGAAGCTGGATTTGCTCAATGACCATGGTAAAAATGGTTGTAAAATCAGGTCCAGTCACATGAGTGACTCAGTTAATGGCCACATCACTGAGCAACCAAAATTCTAGTCCTAATTGTGCTCATAAATTAACCTGTAGTTATGGCAGCTTCTGACTAATCCCACACATTTCTGCCGTCATGTATGGGAGCACTGTATCCAAATATCGGAAAAACATTGAAAATGAATTAAAATGAATTAAAGGCCTGGAAGAAGTCCAACAGCTTTAAACTAGATCAAGCTCAAGAGCAGCCTTTCCTAACCAACTGCTCTGCCAAAGGCTGGGTTTAGGTCTTCCAGAATTCCCAGATAAGCTACAGGCCCAACATACAGCTGAGCCATTCCCTTGTTCTTTTTTACTCCAGCATACGCGATCCTGATTCAGACTGGAGGTTTTGGAAAGAACCTCCTGAACTATGGTAACACAGTGGTTAGAATGCAGTAAGTCTGCAAAGATGCTCAGTCATCCAGGTCATGGTTGTCCCAAAGGTGCTTTTTCGGGACACAGCTGGACTTTCTTGTTTTTTCTTTGAGAACGTTTCACTTCTCATCCAAGAAGCTTCTTCAGCTCTGACAGGATAGTGAGGAATGGAAGGATTTATATTCCTTGTAGACAGCTGTCATTTGCATCCTTTTCGAGAGCCGTTGAAGCACTTGGAATGCAGTACCACAGGCTAACTCTGCTCATACACCGGGAGTTCGATCCTAGCTCAAGGTTGACTCAGCCTTCCATCCTTCTGAGGTCAGTAAAATGAGTTAGGATTAAGGTTAGGGGCAATATGCTGATATTTGTAAACCATTCAGAGAGTACTGTAAAGCCCCATGGAGCGGTATATAAGTCTAAGTACTATTGGTATTGCTATGAATTCCAGTGATATCAGTGGCAAAAACCTGTGATTATCAAAATCCAGTATGAATTCAGTATGAATGATCTCCTGATATAAACCAAAGTGGCCAGTAGTGCCATTTAACCATAAAGAAAATAACCCAATGTCTTGTTCTATAGTTCATATAGAATGTGAATGTGTCAAATCATAATGTGATCTGTTTGGTTTTAGATTAGTATATTGTGTTAACCCAGATGCTGTGGTTCAAACACATCTGTCTCTGCCTTAGTGTTATATGTAAATCCTACCTCTTGGAGCTCAATCAACAAACTGTGGTTAAACAAAGCACAGATCCAGTCCCTGAGCTAAATGACTTCAGAATTGAGATATTTAAAGACAGTTTGTTCAGCATGTATATTCCCATGACCACCCAAGCAGTAGCTGCTTTTCCTGGGTGTCTACCACTCACATGCTTATTGATTTCATATACTATTGGCAAAGCTGGAACAATTAGGCAGGCTAGTGCCAAGCAATTTTCAAAAGGCTTGCAAGCTTTTGCTGCTTTGAGAGACTCTTGTCAAAGTAACATCAACAGAAAGAGGGAAATATCGTAACGATGATCACCTGAGCAGGGAATGAGTGGCCACCAAATGGAAAACGGGGGAATGAGGAAGATCAAATATTTCAGTTGAAATAAACATGACACAGGGACGCAGATTTAAAAACAAGGACATAACAAGATAGCTGAGCTTGCCGCCTCTTCTATGACCTTGGGTGGACCTGAGTTCTTCCAATGCAGTTGACAAGAGATTGGGAACCCATTATCCTTACATCCAACCCACCCTCTGCTCAAGCCGTTTTGCTGATGAGACTGATTCCTTACATTCTGAACACTTGTCTTGCTGTCATTTTGCTTTCCCATTACAGAGAGTTCAGTTACTTGTAATACCATACAAAGCTCTAAGCTGCACAAACTCTATATAGGCACCCATGTCAGGTCCAGATCCAAGAATGACACATGGTGATTCTTCTAAGTGGAGTTCTTTATTGTTTCTACATCTGCGGACAGAATCTTGCCAGACTAACCACGCTACTATCTGAACCTACCATATACAGATAGTCTTCAACTTACGACCATAATTGACCTCGAATTTATATTGTTCAGTGAGAAATTTTTTAAGTGGGTTTGCTCCATTTTATGACTATTCTCGCCACTCTTGCTAAGTGAATCACTGCAGTTCTTAAATTAGTAACACCGCTGTTAAATGAATATGGTTTCCCCGTTGACTTTGCTTGTCCGAAGGGTGCAAAAGGAGATCGCATTACTCCGAAATGCTGCAACTGTCATAAATATGAGTCAGTTGTCAAGCATCTGAATTTAAATCACGTGACCATGGGGATGCTGCAATGGTCATTAAGTGTGAAAAATGGTTATAAGTCACTTTTTTCAGTGCCACTGTAACTTTGAGCAGTCACTAAATGAACTGTTGTAAATTGAGGACTACCTGTACTTTGAAAACTATTAGGGAGAGGCTGTCTTCAGCCTCTTTCTCTTAACATAATATATCTGGATTGAGTTGTCTCTTATCCCACTGGAAGGCACTCCCTTTCTCTTGGGAATCTAGCCTATTACATTCCATCACACCCCACCTGCTCCTACAGTGTGACTATCTGTTGGCTAAGATCTAGGAAAGATGCTCTCTTAAGGCTGCTGCATCTGCTGGAAATTTGCAGTGTGGTGACTCAAATGAAAACGCTCAGGACACAGATGCCCTGGTCATGGAATCCCCCCTTGTTCCATTAGAGTTTGGCCACAAGCCTTTTAATCTTCGGGTTAAACTAATGTTACTTTCCATGTCTGGTCTGGTACTCCTATCCCTTGTCTAAGGGTTTTTGAAAGCAATTGAAGATACCTAACATGCTTTTTAGAGCTTTGTTTTTCTTTTAATTATTTTAAGTTATTATCACTTAACAACAATGCTTTTATTTGTTTTTTAAGAATCTGTACCCTACTTATGGATCGTAATGCTATTTAAGTGTAATGTTATTTAAACTTAAGCTGAATTAAATTAAATTCAGTACACTTAAATTATTCCTCTCTGTTTAATAGCTTTTTCATCCTGTCACCTTCAGAATTATATTACTTTTGGAGGAACTCCAGAACCAGCCCTAGAGATGGGAACAGGCATTGCTCACCTCCAGTGAAAAGAAGAGAGCTCATTCATTCTAATTTAGAGATGGTTGGACTGGGGCTGTGGTGTGATCTGTTTGGCCATTAGACAGCTGTTTTTTAGGTTGAACAGTATCACATTTTAAGCAGCATCACTCCATCTCATTACTGTGAAGTGACCTAGGGTTTGAAGCATATGCCTTGCACACACTTCCCTACAAATCTAAATTGACATCTTTACTCTACTGGCTCAGTGATACAATAGAATTAGATTTGTATAGCACAAGAATGGATAATAACAGTTACTGGAATCCATTTATCAGTATATGAAGACATAAATGGTAAATCAGTAAATACTGGATAAAAATGAGCTTTGCTGGCTGAGGAATTCTGGGAGTTGAAGTCCATAAGTCTTAAAGTTGCCAAGGTTGGAGACCCCTGATCTAACGAGTATTCAGCACTTTTAATAAATCCTGTTTATTTTCAAGGGAAAGTTACTGTATATAAGTGCTTCATTGAGTAGATTCCATCTACATATGGATGACATGCAACAATAAAAACTGGGGTTGCGGCATCTCTTCTCTACACACTTACACAGAGAGGCAATTTTAGTATCTGTATTATATTAGAATTGTTTTGTGAACTCTTTTGCAAAAGCCAAGTTACTCTAGGAAATGTTAGTGCATTCTATTTATACAGTGGTTTATGAGTAATTCAAATACCCTTTATTTTATTTTATAAAAAAACAGATATTCTGAGCTTCTAATAGATACATACATAACTTTCAAAACCAGAACAAAATTAAATCATTTAAACGAAGAACAAAGAAGGCAAAAGAAATATTATAGGTATGTTCCACTTCCCCCATGGTTAATTTTGGCTTGGATTGTTTTGTGAATGGAATCAATTACATTTATAGCTCAGTGCAATATATGAACCCAGCTAATTATGGATTCCTGTGACTTACGTCAGGAACTCACTTAAGTAATCCATGACTTAGCACTACTTTTGACAAGCTGGGGACTGCCAATGTTGGGACAACATTCTCAGAACTGACCATATTGCCTTGGGATTCTGGGAATTGCATTTCCAACATAGGGAAAGCGTGTAGAGATGGCCAGGCATGTTTAGTGTGATGTGTTAAGCCTTGCCTCTGATTTCTCCGGTATATTTAGATTAAAAGTCAGTCTCACACAGTGCAATTTATACATGGTTGGGGAGTTGATATCCCATAGGAGATAAGGAACTTCATGCCTGAGTATACTTATATAGGCTGAGCCTATTGACTACTAAGTAGTGCCAGCTCTCAGGACTCATAGTTAGCAATTGGGCTACGGTCTTTGAAGGCAGAACTGAGGAATTGCTCAGTATTGCACTTCAGAAGATTGCTCAGGGGATTCAAAACTGCAGATGTGGGAAGCTGTGAGAACTACCAAAAAACCCAAGAAAAGATGCAGCTGAGACTACAGACAATGGCAGAAGACAGCACATACAAACAGAACTATGATTGAAGCTGCTAGGAAGCCTGACCGGGGAGAAAAATGTCAGATAAGCCAGTGAAAAAAGAATGGCTTACAACATGGTGTTTTTCTTCCAGGTTTCTGTGCAAGAAAAATACATGCAAATATGAATATAAATTTTCTTTTCCTAGTCCGTCCACTGATCTTTCCTATGATTAATCCTTGCTGCTGTTTATATAAATCCATGGAGAAAGTTGCCAGAGGCTGCAAGTAAAAGCAAGAATTTATGCTTCTTTGATGTGTAACTGGTTTTTAAGAGCAACTTGTTAGGTAATACTGTATCACAACATTAAGTAGGAAGTAGTAAAATACTGTCGCAGGCCTTGACCTTATGTAGTTGAACTAATACACTTCTCTAGCTCAGAGACAGGCCTAGGTTAATTAGTTGTAACGGAGAAATGCAGACTAACATTGCCCCGTTTATTTACAAACAGGTTAAGATGGTTTGGAACTGGAATAGAGGCTAAATATTACTCGTGTTATCCAGGGTGGCGGGGTTCTTCAAAGCATCCTGCAAAAAAAAGGCCAGTGCTTCACACAGTTGCAGCTGCCCTTTTGCCCTTCTTGAAGCTCCTTGGCAAACCCCACTGCTTTCTAGTCTGCTCTACTGGTTGAGTGTCTAGGACTGAGGTGTACGATCTCAGAGTTATGTGAAAGGGAATCATTTATTCAGAAATGAACAAGCTTCTAAGGAAGTAAAAGAAATAGAAAAATGTATCATCACACACACACACACACACGCACACACACACACACACTGCTAGGTTATACACCAAAGGCAAAAAAAGAATAATAGCAATAGCACTGTATTTATATACCGCCTATCAGGGCTTGCAACCCTCTCTAAGCGGTTTACAATG